>CP135544.1:7294265-7333426 GCA_032402905.1 Khaya senegalensis | reverse complement strand
ATATTTATATATATATTGGATTTAAAGAACGGAATCCGGTTAAAACGACGGGAAGCGCACGTTTGGCAGCCAAGTCCAGTTACAGATGCGCAAAATATTTCCTTTGCTTCTTGAAGTGAATGAAGATTAAAAGGAAGGAAAGATTTGCGGACTAAGTAACAAAATTCAAGCGTTTTAACTCTTGAATCACTTTCCTACAATCAGATTGGATTTTTGCTTTTAATTTTTGCAGCTTTACGATTCCAGCAATTCTTGCAGTTGCCAATGTCCTCCTCATTGTACAACAACAGTAGCATATCAATCTCGATCTCCGACGAGGACTCGGACGAGCTCGGTCGGATGCGAGTGCGTGTCCGCAGAAAGCGCAAGAAAAACAACCGCCGAGTTGATGGCGAGTTAACTAGGCGAATTTTTAGGTTTTTTATGAAGTACTGGACGGTTCTCATCTTTGTATTCGCTGCTTGTTTGCTCCTTTTTGAGGCCACCAGAATTGGGAGGAAACCGAGTTTGGTTGTTAAATCGGAACTCGGTGAAGTGAAGAGACAAAGTTCAGTGGAGAACTCGGAACTCAAGGAGTTGAAGAAACCGAGTCCGGAGAAGAGATCTGAGACCAATTTGAATCGGCTTGATCCAGTAACGAGAATTGTTCGCGGTGTCAGAGAACGTAAGTGGTTATTTTTAGTTCTTTTTTTTCCAGTTTTATATCTTGCTTATCAGTAAAGTTCAGGATCGCATAACGAATTTTGGGCAACAAGAAAATTATAGAACATGTTTGAGATATAAGCATTACAATTTTGCAAAGGTTATGACAATTTCTTAATCGGCCAAGATTGCAAATTGCAATTATAATGTCCGAATTTTGAAAGAAATTGCCATTTCAACGTCCATCGGTGATTGGTTTGTGTTCTGAGCTAGATTGATATACTAAGAGCTTATGTGGGTTAAGTTCTAACTTAGTAGTATGAAAAAAAAAGTATCAATGAAGTCTTTATCGTTTATTATATATGAAATAAACACCGCTGTTAATATTTAGATTTTAAGAGTGCGAGAGAGAATCAAGTAAAGCATATTTTATATTTGGATTTAGGGTATTAAGGCTATTGAATTATAGCAATTCTAATTTTGTTTAAAAGAATAAATTGGTCTAGGCGTCCTTTTTTAAAAATTATATTTTTTGTCATCTATCATATAACAGATGCTTAGAATATTTCAGCATATGACTCACTTTTGTGGATCTATTAGGTTGCTTGAACCTTTTGCCTCCTGAACAACTTGAACATCTTGATCTTCCAGCAAATGAGGAATCCAGAAATCCTGTAAAGAAAGTTATTTACTTGTCAGACAATGATCTACCTTATGTAGCGGGAAACACTACTCTCACCCGACAACCCAGTGAAGTCACGAGATTTAATTTATTTACCGGAGACCAAACTTTTGATCAGAGAGAGAAAAGCTTCAAGGTTATGAACAACATGTGATATCTTTGACTGTGTTTAGGGTAATGGTGATTACTATCATGTAACTTGTTCAACTGCAAAATAAAGTTGTCAAGCTATGAGATTAACAGTCTCTCCATACTAATCACGTACTTCCGCGTAATTTTGCTTCTTTATGTGCTTAGTTGTTGATATATCCTCAAATTATTTGTTGCTTCCAGGTGAATGAAACTGCTGAAATACATTGCGGTTTTTACAATGAAAATGGAGGATTTAGAATTTCTGATGAGGACAACAGTTACATGCAAAGTTGCAAAGTCGTAGTGTCTACTTGTGCATTTGGGGGAGGAGATGATCTTTATCAACCAATTGGAATGTCAGAGGCATCACTTCACAAGGTTAGAATGTATGACATATAAGACTTGCTGGCATCCGTGTTCACAGTTCTAATGCATATTGTACTGTATGGATTCAGGTTTGCTATGTTGCATTTTGGGATGAAATTACCCTTGCATCTCAGGAATCAGAGGGGCATAAAATTGGTGGTGACAGATTTATTGGGAAATGGCGGATTGTGGTTGTAAAGGATCTTCCTTTCGCAGATCAGAGGTTGAATGGTAAAGTTCCAAAGGTATGGGAGTTACATATAAGCATGTCTTCTCCCTCGATACAGTTGTATATAGAATGCTCTTTTTGTGATTATGAGACATAATCTCATTTGTGGAATCTAGAACAAACTTTTGGAAGAATGTGTTAGTGCATTTGAACATGTTTATATTGATTTAATTGTGTAAGCTGTCATCAGATGTTGGCCCACCGTCTCTTCCCTAATTCGAAGTACTCCATTTGGGTAGACTCAAAGTCTCAATTCAGGAGGGATCCTATTGGGGTGCTGGAAGCCCTTCTTTGGCGTTCAAAATCTGTGCTTGCAATTTCAGAGCATGGTGGTCGCAGTAGTGTGTATGATGAGGCTAAGGCCGTTGTGTGGAAACACAAGGCTACCCCAGAAGAAGTTGAGGCGCAGTTAACTCAATACAGACATGATGGACTCCCCGAGGACAAGAGATTCAATGGAAAGAAAGGTATGCTTTACTAAGCCAAACATTGATAATAAACAAAATAGATGCATTTGTGTAATTGAGCTTTCTTAATATTCTTTTTCAATAGTTAGCGTTTCATTATCCTTTGGTGATATTTGCAGCTCTATCTGAAGCATCGGTCATTGTAAGGGAGCATACACCATTAACAAATCTGTTCACGTGCCTGTGGTTTAATGAGGTGGTTCGATTCACCTCTCGAGATCAGCTGAGCTTCCCCTATGTTCTATGGCGATTGAAAGTGGCTGAGAACATCAACATGTTTCCCGTTTGTGTACGCAAGGATCTTGTCAATACGATAGGTCACATTCGAAAGGCTAAGCCTTTGAAGAGTTTATTATCCACGCACTAACGCTCAATTTCATTTATTGATTGTTGCAACTGGGTAGTCAGTGGAAATATAAGCTTGTATTTATTCTTAATTCATTGGTGACATTGTCCTCTGACAATGTTCTTGTTCTATTCATTTCTCATTCTTTTAGTTTCAATAAAATTATTATTATAGATACCATTCTCTTTCGGGAGGACTTGGTAACTTATGAATACAAAGACAATCTTGGTTAAAACTACTCCTAACAATCAAGAGGCCAATGTCATGTTAGTACCATCAAATGATGCACCTGTATATGTAGTTGCCAATTGAATTGATAGGTTAATGTTGGTGCTAATTCACCTGGTTATGTGGGTTAGGTGCGTAGTCCAAAGAAGGTGAATTAGTTGGCCAGCAACACTCAAACTTTTGAGGAGCAGGTTTACTACAATGGGAATGAAATGTATATTAAAGTGATGTTCACCAATACACGTAAATCCCGACATTTCTTTTCAGGAGCTGCATCATGCAACCTAGGATCATATTCTGTGCTTCAGTTGTGTTAGCCACATTGGCGGTTATTCTCTTGGCTTTGATTTCTCCAGTGGCTCACAGAAGGCAATCAAAGGGTCACCCGAGTTCTTGGCTGTCTTTGTCTTTATACATTCAACAACCACAAATGGGTACAAGTTCTGCCACGCAACCGGCAGCAACGCAGCCTGTTTCTGGAGCATTCATCTTACATCGTACGCTCACTGAGGGACCTGAGAACACTTCACGGGCTGTTGGGAAAGCGCAAGGTTTCATCGTTCCAATCGAACAGTTTGCTAATTCCGCATTTAACATCATCTACCTTACATTTGACACACCCGACTATTCAGGGAGTCTCAGTGTTCAGGCAAAGCAAGTCGATCACAAAGACAAAGAAGAACTAACGGTGGTCGGAGGAACTGGCTCTTTTGCTTTTGCTCGCGGGCATGCCGTTTTTGCAGAGACTGAGCGCCATACTTATCATGTAAAGCTTCAGCTGAAGTTTCCCAATCGATCTCGCTCAGTTCCTGGATGAAGCAGCAGAGTCCTCGTTTGGGTTTATATAATTATTTTTTATTAATTATTGAGTTCTAATTTTTCTTCTTTTGACATGAAGAGGATTCGTATAAGCATCTACCATTTGTATTGACAATGAAACAGTATTTTGGTACCAGTACCATTGTTCAATTAATGCTCCCAATTTCAAATAACGACTTAAATATCCCCACTGTGCTGGTTCAAATCGCAATTCCACACAAGCTCGCTCGCGGCTAATCTGAAAGCGCCTGTAAGAGAAGAGAAGGGAAGAAGAGGACAAAGCTGAGAGCCTGTGACTAGCATAATCACTTTCGTAACGGAGATCAATAACACCAATAACTTTATTTATTTATTTTTATCTAATAATAATGAGCTTCTAGAGAATATTATAAGTTAATAATCGGACATCCGGATTATCAAAACGGATCATACCCGTATGAAAATTCCACGCACGCAAAATTTACTTGTCATTAGGAGGTCGGCATTTGGTAACTGTTGAATGTACGCATATTCACATCAATATTTCACGCAGCGGGCAAGCGTCGGTGGTGTCTCTCCTTTCTCTCACACCTGGCGAAGCTAACATCCGCTTGAATCTCTCTCTCGCGGCGATTAGGCTGAAGATATGGCAAAGTCGAGCGCAGATGACCAGGAGCTACGTCGAGCCTGCGAGGCTGCAATTGAAGGAACAAAGCAAAAGATCGAGATGTCGATTCGTGTGGCTAAAAGCCGTGGGATCTGGGGAAAATCTGGCAAATTAGGACGCCATATGGCCAAGCCGAGGGTTCTTGCTCTCTCCAGTACGCATAGTTTCTTTGTTACCTGTCGCTAATTCTCTATTTTATTTCATTGTTCTGATCTATCTCCATTTAACATTGTTTATTACGTACGCACTTACATACTTATTCCAATTCATGTTTTGCTGCTGATTTTATGATTTTTCCACATTTTGGTGCTTGCTCTTTAATTTAGGAAGCGTGACCGAGATATGCATTATTTTTTTTTTTTAATGAAAATAGACACCTTAAGATGGTAAGACTTTAGCTAGATTGTATCCTTTGTTGAGTTTCCAGGTTCATAATGGATTATTGTGTGGTGACTAAGATGTTGAAATATATTTTTCTTAAAACAATCAAATATGGTTTTCAGTGAGGAAGTAATGGCAATTTCTGTGTCAGGATGGGGTTTAATATATTCATCAGTGTGTGGAGCAGAACTGCTTTGTGAATAGAATTTATATGACAGGGGAATTTGGAGGCATATAATGATTTCTGATGATTATTTATGGTGTGAGATTTCATATTCAAATTGTTTGATAGCAGTGATGGCCCTCTTACTGCATTCTAGTAATCCCCTTCTTGTCTAGGATTGGAAGATAATGGATCAGATATAACCATTACTGCTCTCTTTATTTTCTAAACTCATGACCTTTAAATTGATTCCTCAGATCATTTAGCAGTGTATCATATGTGTGGCACCATCACTGACAATATGTTGTCTGTGCAGCAAAAGCCAAGGGTCAGCGGACCAAAGCTTTTCTTCGGGTATTCAAATATTCCACTGGAGGAGTTCTTGAGGTACTTTTTCCAAGCTATTATATTTTTATTGAGCAAAAAACATTGAATAAAGTCTGTCATTCTTTACCATATGAACCTTGGTTTAATGATATTCGAAAAACGTTTTTACTAATGTCTGACTTCAAGGGTAAGCACCATTATCTTGACCTTTGGGCTGGCTCACTTACTAATGTAGCTCATTTTTTCAGACATCCAATATGGGTTTTGATATAAGATTTTGAAGCTCAGCTTTCCTTTCTGAACTATATGACATTGGGTAGAGCATTATGGAAAGATGAATTTTAAGGATCCAACACTTCAGACATTTTGGAAAAGAAAATTTAAGTCTGTATGGAAAGTGAAGTAAAATAATATATTATCTCCAAAACATGGATTTCCTATCAGTGTATAATACTGTATAAAACATTTATGTTTTATGCTTATGATTTAAATCATTTGATATTATTGAAAATTTTCTTTCATACAGCCTGCAAAATTGTATAAACTTAAGCATCTGTCAAAAGTGGAGGTTATAACTAATGACCCCAGTGGATGTACATTTATGCTGGTAATGCTCTATCTTATAATATTATTTAATATTTTTATTTCCCTCCTCTGTGGTCCTTTTTCTTTGGTTCTTGACTGAGCTTTGTGTAGGGGTTTGATAACCTAAGAAACCAGAGTGTTGCCCCGCCTCAGTGGACCATGCGCAACATTGATGACAGGTAATTTTGCCTTTTATTTTACCTGGGGAACTTCTTATAACTATTGGTTTTTTATATAAATGTTGTCCTTCTTTATTTTCTTGTAGGAACCGCCTTTTGCTTTGCATTCTAAATATATGCAAAGATATACTTGGTCGTCTTCCCAAAGTCGTTGGTGTAGATGTTGTGGAGATGGCTCTCTGGGCTAAGGTGCATATTGTGATGCTCTTTTACCTTGAAAATTTTAGTTCTATCCAAGCTAGTGATTTATCTTATTAAGGGAATTTTTATATTTTTGTAGCTGTTGATTTAGTACTCAAAATTTTGCTTTATAATAGGAATTTGTGTATAAGTTATCAGAATCTTTGGGATTCAAATCAAACTGTAGTCAGTGCTATTCATAAAGTTGAAATATAAATTCTTTGTTATCTTCCATGGTGGTACGTGTTGAAACAATCTGTTTCCTCAAGAATTGTTCTTTATTTGTACGAGAGTAGAAGGATAACCAATTTTACGGTTTATAACTACTTTCCTCACATATGGTAGATCTGCCTCAATAATAGAGTATAACAGAGTTGACCTGATTTCTATTGAATTTTTAGCCAAATGCCCAAAGCTTGACAGCTGTTCTTTATTCACTGTAGTTGCAGTAATTTTTAAAGACTGGCTTTAATTCATTCTAGATACGTTCTTGGATTAATATATTTTAGAAAACAATGAACCTGGATCTGCAATTGTTTAAAGCATCCAGAACTTCCACATTTAGGTAATCTTGCCAGATACATGTGATATTTCAAGTTGAATTGGACTGCAATTCCCAGTGTCCTACTAGTGAGGATCTTCAATTACCTTTTCTTGTTTTTGTTTCCTTTTAAATAATCCTCCAGCTTTGTTCCTGTATTGTGTCAATGGTTGGTTTGCTGTGTTGCTGCATTTGTCACTTGATCCATTCTTTTTTCTTTATAAAATAATATTTAGTCACTAATTGGGATAACTATTAAATGCAATAATGGTTAATCTGGTGTGCCTCATCTTTGGTGCAATTTTTAAACTCTCTTGATGATGTGTTATGGTTGCAGAAGTCACCTAAATTATTATTTGTCATTGATATTTCCTATTTTAACTCTCAAATTGGGTACAGGAAAATACACCTACTGTCAGTACTCAGAGAAATCTGCAACAGGGGCCTGTTGAATCTACAGTGACAGAAAGTGATTTGAAAGTGACTGTTGAAAGAGAACTTGTGTCCCAAGCTGAGGAAGAGGACATGGAAGCTCTTCTGGGCACGTATGTGTTTCTCCTTTTATTTGATCAGAGACTCTTAAGTCAGTTTTAGATTTTGTTTAACAAAGTAATACTATAGGGTGAGATTTCCTTATAAATTGTGAATATATGAAAAGCTATAGCAGAGGAGGTTTTTTATAATATGTTAATGTATAGAAACAAAATATGTGCAAGCAAACTGGAGAAACAAAGTGAGCACTTGCAATAGATTACTGAAACCAAAACCAATATACTGCCTTTCTTTCATCATTGTTTCGGTTGCTGATAGTGAAAATTACATTGGACCAGTTCTTATGTTTCTGAGCACAATATGTTATGCAGTTATGTCATGGGTATTGGTGAAGCAGAGGCATTTTCTGAAAGGTTGAAGCGAGAGCTTCTTGCTTTGGAAGCAGCCAATGTGCATGCCATTATGGAAAGTGAACCGTTGGTAGAAGAGGTATTTCCTGTTGATTTACAGCTTTACATTTTTAAAAGGAAATCAAGGAGGTTGCCTTTGAAATTGGAGCAGTGGGCCATCAACAATTGGAGATATGCACTTATGGTTTTGGGTGGGGCCATATGTAGAACTGTAAACAATAACCATTTTTATTTTCTTTTTTAGGAAGGGTTAGTCAAAAGAAATACAGCCTTTTCCTCTAAGTTATAGTGAGGTGGGATGCAATCAGAGGCAAATCTAGACTTTCGGTTTCTGGCAGGGCCATTGAATTGACCAAGGGGGTATGGCCCCCATGGTTACCAATTCGTACTTCTGAAAAGTGCTACTAATGGTGTGATTTTATTTGTTTATTTTTCAGCCTGAGAAAGCTTAGTTATTCATAGTTACACTGTAACATTACCTACGACTTAATTTGAGCAAGACATATTGTGTCAATTATTCGCCTATATCTTGCACATTGTTTTGTTTGTGTTTAATATGTCAAGCAACAATTATTTTGTTATCATTGTCCATCTTCTTGTTTCTACTAAGGTTCTCTTAGTGCTTCATTTGTGACAACTCTTGTTGTATACGGGGACCTCTCTAACCTCCTAGAGTCCATTTTGGTGACAAATATATTTTTTCTCTTAATTGTTGATTTGTTGGTCTTGCAGGTACTGCAAGGGCTTGAAGCAGCAACAAATTGTGTTGATGACATGGATGAATGGCTAGGTATCTTCAATGTAAAGCTAAGGCACATGAGAGAAGATATTGAGTCGGTAGGGGCTTTTCTGTACAAAACTTTGATTATGTAGGGTTATGTTGTATTCCTGCCAGCCCAGTCTTAGTTGTGCCTTTAGTTTCTGTGCTTTTGTAAAAAGAATTGTTCTTTACTGATATTACACATCCAATCACATACAAACATATGAACTCTGCATTAATTATTCAGGGACGCTTTACTTCATTCTCCCAGTTTGGGTGTTAAATCATACTCACGGCAACTAGAAGTCCATCATTCTCTCCTTACTTTTTGCCTATTGGTTTGGTTTTAGTTGTAATTCACATTTTTTTACAGGAAACTTCTTTCATTGTGTAACTACATTCTTTTGAAATGCATGCTGACCTTTGTCATTTACCTGTCTCTGGCTGGTTGTCCTGAAGATATTTGTAATGTTTTGTTAAGGTTTTCTAAAAGATAGAGAGGTCAAGCAGCCACATTAATAAGATTTTGGCATATTACTGATATTGCTATGTGCTTCAAGCAACTTAAATCTCATTTGAGTATATCTTATTTCAGAGTCAACATTTGCAGTTATTGGTGAATTTTATAGTTTTTCTGTTATTGGGAAATTTTTTTTGGGCTGTGGACTCTCCAGAGAACATGTGGACTGAGTTATTTTATGACATTGCTAATTATCTTTTTAATTATTATATTGTTGATCATTGTAAATTTGAGGTTTATATTCTCAATTTTCAATCCATGTGGATAGTTATCTTTATATAGTTGTAAAGATTTTTGTTCTCAAAATGGGTGGTTGGAGGATTGTTCTGGATATTATGCATTTTTAAGTTAAGCACCTGTCCTTCTTTAATGTTTGTCTTGTAATATTTTGTGGTCTTAATATCCAGATAGAAACCCGCAATAACAAATTGGAGATGCAATCTGTAAATAACAAATCACTTATTGAGGAGCTAGATAGGCTTCTTGAACGGTTACGTGTTCCTTCAGAGGTATGGTATCCATTACTTTCATTGTGAACATAAAAATAATTCATTATAGGCAATGTATGTAAGCCACAACATTTTTCCTTGACAATGCTTTGGCTGTTATAGTATGCAGCATCTTTGACTGGAGGTTCATTTGATGAGGCACGCATGCTTCAAAATGTTGAGGCATGTGAGTGGCTAACTGGTGCTCTACATGGTCTTGAAGTACCTAACTTGGACCCCATGTATGCAAACATGCGAGCTGTATGTATTCTGGTTCTCTCGTTTGTCCTTTCTTTTGAAAGTTTCATTGCTAAGCAGATCATCAAATAGTTTTTATGTATTACTCAGATAGGTACCTTTTAGTAAGGGATCTAGCACATCCCAGAGCTTTTATGCTTTTTTATTCTCTGACCTATGAAGGGTCCAATACTGCACGTGGATGTAGTTCATCTTGATAACCTTTTATTTACAGTTGCCACAATGGCTTTACAAGTTGTGGAACTTAACAGTTAAACCTTAGTAGGCAGCTGTATTGCTTCATGATCTTGTCTAATTTGCTGCCCGTGTAAACCCAATATACTAATTGAAGAGCCCTTTTTGTGTTATTAAGGAGTCTGTTTAGAAGTTTCTATCTGCACTAACATATTCCACAAACTTCTCCATGTCTAAAGCACTTGCTGAAATGCTACAGGTCAGAGAGAAACGGGCAGAACTTGAAAAATTGAAGACCACATTTGTTAGGAGAGCTTCTGAGTTCTTGAGGAACTACTTTGCTAGTTTGGTGGATTTCATGATTAGTGACAAGAGTTACTTTTCACAGGTATTTTTTCAGCTTGATATTCAGTTGGTAAATCTTATCAAGTCTGGAACTCAGATTTCTTACTTGCTTGTCTGCTTGTAAACAGCGAGGACAATTGAAGAGGCCTGATCATGCTGACTTGCGGTATAAATGCAGGACATATGCTCGTCTTCTGCAACATCTAAAGGTTATATTATGCACTGATTCACTAACTACAAAAAGTTGTGTGTCATGTGTGAAATTGCTATCACTGGTTTTCTTTTTGATCCTTTTCCTTCCCATTTTCAGGGTCTTGATAAGAATTGCTTGGGTCCTTTGAGGAAAGCTTATTGCAGCTCCTTGAACTTGCTTCTTCGTCGGGAGGTTAGGCAGCACAAACCTCCGTTCAATGTCTTGAAATTCCTTGCTTCATTTTTTATTGCCTGACACATATTTGTTTGAAGCTGACCCTGCACCTTTTGGTTCTTCTATTTTCATTGTTGATATTTATCTCAGTTTTGGTTTTACACAACTTAATAGTTGCATATTTTTTGTGAGGAACTATCACTGTAAAGCATCCATCTAACCTTCAGAGAATGATGAGAGATTTTTGTTTATCCAACTCCATGGACAGAGATTTAGTTCTTCCAATGCTTTTGAAATTAATCCATAGCCAATAACTAATAGTTTTGCCAGATGAACTCTGCTTTCTTACCCCTATGCATGTACCCCTGAAAACCACTTTACCATTAGAGTCTTGGGTGAATATGGTTCGATATATTACTGTATTTCATGTTTCTGTTTGATGGCTGCAATATTTTCTTGGGACATAAAACTTTTTAAACGCTGAACTGTGGATGGAAATCCCCCCTTCCCTCTGTCCTTCTGACATCTGAAAGGAAAGAAGCTCTATTTGAAGAACATTATCTTATCACTAATCCATCTTAATGATATGGTTAATCATACAGAAAATGCTCACCAACATAGTGTCTCTTTATTTGTTCTGTGGTGATTAACTTAGCCTCAATGCTTAGTAGGGTATGGACAGATTAAAGTTTCATCTGTGTTAGCAAGTGGAGAAAATTCTACTGAGACTTTGCTCTCATTTTATTTGCAAATCCCTTGACAGTAAAGCTGTTTGTGAGTTTAAACTCATGGCTCAAATATTAATTTATACATCAACAGGCTCGCGAATTTGCAAATGAGCTTCGTGCTAGTACAAAAGCATCTAGAAATCCATCTGTCTGGCTTGAAGGCTCCTCAGGATCCGGTCACGGTTCAAATGCAGATACTTCTTCAGTTTCTGACGCATATGCCAAAATGTTGACGATTTTTATTCCACTCCTTGTAGATGAGGTTAAAGTCTTATTCAGTATTCTTATATTGTACGTAAATGTTATCACCATCTATATCAACAGTTTTCTGCCCCATGACTCAACTTGCAGAGTTCTTTCTTCGCGCACTTCATGTGCTTTGAAGTTCCTGCACTTGTTCCCCCAGGCGGTGTTGCTAATGGCAATAGAGGTGGTTCCTATGATGATGATGCCAATGATGATGACTTGGGCATTATGGACATAGATGAGAATGACAGTAAAGCTGGTAATTTTTTTTTTCTATCTGCTTGTTTTGAGTTTATTTTGTCAGTAGTTCATGTCACTGGGTTCTGCTTCTTGTTGATAGATCTCATGCTGAGACAATTCAGTGAGATTCTTTGATTTTTTAGGTAAAAGCTCTGCAGATTTGGCTGCATTAAATGAATCTCTCCAGGAGTTGCTAAATGGTATCCAGGTAATACATGCAAAATATGCTACCTATTGTTTATCTACCTGTAGTTTCTCTTTTGGTGCTATATTCACATTAAAAGAGTTTCCATTAACAAAACACTAAGCTCGTCATAGAATATGGATTTTTTTTATTGTAAAGTTGGTGCTGCCTTCCTTCCCTGCTGTCTTTATTCCTGTTTTTGTTTTGTTGCTTAACAGTCGTGTCTTCCAATGTTGAATTTCCCATGTTGCTTTGATTGTTCCTGTTTTGACTAGCAGAAGGTTCTAACTTTTATTCTTTGAATTCTAGGAAGACTTTTATGCTGTGGTGGATTGGGCATACAAAATTGACCCTTTACGCTGCATATCAATGCATGGAATTACAGAGCGCTATCTCTCTGGTCAGAAAGCTGATGCAGCAGGATTTGTGCGTCTGTTGCTTGGTGACCTTGAGTCAAGAATATCGATGCAGTTCAGTCGTGTATGTTTTTGGTATTAGCAGAAAGAATGTAGTTGCTATATGCAGAAGGATTATTGTGGTTCTAATTATTTAATTCATGAATTGTGCAGTTTGTTGATGAAGCTTGTCACCAAATCGAAAGAAATGAGCGTAATGTACGGCAAATGGGTGTCTTATCGTACATCCCAAGGTAATATGGATCTTATAAGTCAGCATTTTTCTTTCCAAGTGCAAATTCAGGTCAATTTGTTGGGAAATTATTGGTCAACGTTAAGTATATGTAGAAAGGAGATTAATTTAGAAGCTAGTATTTCTGTCATTTTGTTGACAAATTATTAGCCAATATTAAGTACATGGAAAAAGGAGATTAACTAAGAAGCTAGTATATTCAGATCAATGGATTGAAATTTTTTGACCTCTCTAAACAAAGGGTTTCATGAGTTGTATTGAATGAAGAATAACTGTTGTCGATGGTTTTATATTGACAGTCTTGTCAATCATCCTGATTTCTGTCATGTACTACAATGTGGCATGCATAGACAGAACTTGTAATGGGACCAAAACTGTTAAGACAGCTTGCTGATTTTGTACATAACGTTGAAGAATGTTAATGCTTCCAGATGAATATGACCCAGATGAGTTACAAGCCTAGTAATTTTGTTTAAGAATACTGGACTCAAGTGCATCACATCTCTGGTAGTCTACACATATTGGCAGTGAACCCAATGGTTCTGAACATGTGCATCTGCTTGTGAATCTCCTTTTTTTGTCTATTGCAGTTTGTTAAAGATATAAGTAAATAAGTGAATGCAATACTCATTCAGCAGAGTGAAAGTGGTTTAGAATGGTCCTAAAAGCCTGTTCAGATTATGTATGTGCAAACATGAGAGCTGAGAAGTAGTTTAAGATGTTGCACTGTTTTAGCTTTATATTTTGAGCAAGCTTTATTACTTCAATAAAGCTGTTCAAAGTCTTCTTCCTCCATGCTTTGTGATGTGTGTGTGTGTGTGTGTGTGTGTGTGTTCTATAACTTCGGTTTGTGGTTAAAATCATATGAATGTCACTACTTTTGCATAGATTTGCAACTCTTGCAACCCGGATGGAGCAGTATATTCAGGGACAATCTAGGGATTTGGTTGATCAGGCATACACAAAATTTGTGAGTACATCTTTTACAGCACATATTCTAGTTGTTGATTTGATGAGTGGCATAGTGCTCCATACAATGTGATGTTACATATCTAAATATAATGATGCAGTTCAGTAGTTCAGACAATGTTATGCTGAGTCACAATGTGTGGTGCAGTGGCTTTATCAATATAATATGACTTGAGCATGTATTAAATTGTTGATGTGTCTCTGGTAAGAAGAATAGAAAGGGGAGGAAATTTAGGAGAAAATGGGTGAAAACATCATAATCTTATTGAATATTCCTCAAAAGTTCCCTCAAGAATTGAAATTAAGGCCCTATTTATTGTGGCCATAATCCTAAACAAAAAGGAAAGAAATCTACTTCCATTAAGAAATAAAAGTTCTATTCTAACAAAAATAATCAAAACCAAAACCAATTAAAATAAGCCGAATGCTGACTCTGACATGAAACTAATACTTAATTAAAGTAAGATATAAAAATCAAAATGAGTTAAAATCAGCCTAATTCCTTCATCAGTTTTCCTTATCACTAACTCAGTTATCATAATGGTCAAACAATAGTGTGTGTTCTGTTACCTGAAAACTTGGTCATAGACTACATTAACCATAATTCTATCATTGTTGAGTTTGTATGGTGCAAGTCTACAACAACAAAGCCTTCAGAACCAAATGAGTGACAACCGACTAGATCTGATTTTGAGTTCTTGATATATTCAGTATTTTTAATTCATTTTATATCTTGCTCTTCTTCTGTTAGTATATTTTGAATATTAACTTACCTGAGAAATGTCCTAGATTTTGGGGCAGATAGCCTCATTAATTAAAAAAGTAGGTTTCTTCTGAGATGCTTTAAATGCTAGCATCTCTTATAGCCAACTGTGGATCATGCAAAGATTTCATGTTCAAGTATTTTTTTTTGGAATTATGGGCAAATTTCTGTCTATAATCTATATATTGTTTACATTGTGAACTTTTATGTTCTAAATATTGTCTCACAGGTTAGCATAATGTTTGTAACATTGGAGAAAATTGCACAAACAGATCCAAAATATGCTGATATTTTTCTGTTAGAGAACTATGCAGCATTTCAGAACAGGTACTTTTTTAACAATTTTTCATGGATATCCAAAAAAGCAAGATGGAAATTGGTTATATTTTATCAAACAAAAACACAATTACTGTGTTCATTCTGCTGAAAAGAAGCAACTGCTTGCAGCTTGTATGACCTAGCCAATGTTGTGCCCACTTTGGCCAAATTTTATCACCAGGCGAGTGAAGCTTATGAACAGGCTTGTACACGTCATATCAGTATGATAATATATTATGTAAGCAATCTATCTCTCTCCCTCTCTCTCCCCACTCGCCCTCGTATTTCCAGAATACCTTTTTGTGGAAGCTATTAAATATTTCATTTGATTTTGATAAGCTTTTCAGTTTTATGATGCATTCTCTTAATTTTATGTTAATGTTGCTTGTTCCAATTAATTTTGTCCTTTGCAGCAATTTGAACGACTTTTCCAGTTTGCTAAAAAGATTGAGGATTTGATGTACACAATCACGCCAGAAGAGGTTAGTAAATTGTTGATCACAGATAAGTCAATAATTGCATTTTCCATTGGATAGCTTCTTGGAGTGGCTTAAATTATTTTTATTAAGATTCTATCACCCTACAAATTTTGCTATTTTCATAGAAGTGAAATCAATAATATCATTGTCTTAAGCCTTGTAGCCGCATCCTTCCGTGTGGATTTTCTGAGAGTAGCAGTGTTCAATATCTTGTTCCCGATTCAAAAGTGACATTCTTATTTGTCTGGAGATTATAGTACATTGCAAGGATCTCAAGTTTAATAAATCTCTTGGCCTAAGCCAGAAGGGTGTGCTTAGACAGATCATAGAGCTTGTCTCAAGTCTTTGCACTATTTATTGCACCCCTTGGCTATATGTTAATCCATTATACTATAATCTAAATGCATATGTGGCTTAGCATGAGTTCAATACTGTAGAATATTGATATATCATGATTTATAAGTGGCTGCTGTAATTCTAACTCTGACATTATTTCCTAATACTTGTTTTTCGCAGATAAATTAGGTTCATATATTAACAACTGTCTAGCTGAATGTTTCGGCTTACTAATTTTTTATGTCGAATTTCAGATCCCTTTCCAACTTGGATTGTCAAAAATGGATCTGCGGAAGATGTTAAAATCCAGTTTATCTGGGGTGAGCCATTAATGTCTCCATGATTTTTTGTGCCAAGACCCAGACACTAATAAAAGTAATTCAACTTCTCTGAAACAGGTTGACAAATCCATTGCTGCAATGTATAAGAAGTTGCAGAAGAACCTAACTTCAGAAGAACTGTTGCCTTCTTTATGGGACAAATGCAAGGTAAGCTGTATGATTTTCTTGGAAATAAAAGTGTTTGGGCCTAGGTAATTCTAACAAGTCTTTTAGTTTCATGGTGAGCGGGTATAAAATATTTCTGAATTCTTTAGGTTTTTGTGGTTTGAATTTTTATTATAAGAATGAAAATTTAAGCTGAGTAGGAGGAGCTGGTGTAGGAGTCTGAATGATTAAGTTACTGAAATTGTGATTTTTAAATTTAACAGAAGGAGTTTTTAGACAAGTACGACAGTTTCGCACAACTTGTTGCCAAGATTTACCCCAACGAGACTATTCCTTCTGTGGCAGAAATGAGAGATCTTTTAGCTTCCATGTAAAAAGGCACCATATCTTGTACAATCTTTAGTACTTCTTGGAGTAAAGAGCTGCACCAGCCTGCTGTAATTATTTTTTGCTTAAGCAAATTTTCCCATTAATTTGATCTACTGGACAATTTTATGGCATCTCTTTGTTGAAATGGTGTTTAATAGAACTCAACTCATATTGTATCATATTGTAATTGTTGTTCAGGTTCTTAGCCTGTCCCATTTTCGCTTTAACTATTTGCCTTAGGCTGTTGGAAGTCTTGAAGAACGCTAGCCTGTAATTTGCTATCCTTCGCTTCATCATCAAATGTTATAATACTTAGCCTTCTACCTTGTTAGGCCGTATGATGGTAATGAATGAGTCTAGGAACTATTTGATTCATAACTTCCTTTCAAATTGCTTCTGGCGTGTGATTAAAGCGCCAAAGCCATTGATAGATGTTATCTACTGGCAAAACATGGGCATCACCAACTGGTTAGAACTTGCAAGAAATGCAGAAGCCATGCAACGCTTGGAACAAAAGTACAGTAACCTTTTCATTAGCTTTTAACATGTGAGTAACATATATGTGGGAAATTTGAAAGGAAAGAAGAATAAACTTATGAGTATACTTTGTTTTTCATCTGTTTGAAGCAGGGAATAGTCAAACGTTCTAACGTTCTCCCTTGGCTGCACTACCTGTCTGGCGTAGTGCTGCCAACAGAAAGCCTCGATAGAAGGAATATGCAAGCTGAAGAAACAAGTACTGCTCCGGCAAAACAAACAAGATCCAAACTAGTAGTTAAAGGTATATTGCTGAACTTTTCCAACACTCCCACTTGAAGTATCATGAGCACAGCATGCCCTATTTTTGATTTAGCTTGTGAAACTGACTCCATTTCTACCCATTTCGGAAGACTCTGAAAGAAGATTTAAAAACCCATTTAAAAAACTCTACATGCATTTCCATGATTGAATATAAGTAAACAGAACAGACTGATCAACTTACTTTCAAATGGAAGAGACCAAATAAATTTGACCCTGGAAGCTGTGTAGATTCTTCTCTTGTATTCTTTGATCCCACAAACATGGCATACAATCCTACCCCAAAAATAATCAGAGCAAATCCCACCAAAAACATGTCTGCAAAATAATAGATTGGCATACATTTAGTTCAATAATTGAGGTATAAACTGTTACAAGATCAAAGAGAGAGAAAGAAAAGGTACCTATGGCCTCTATCAGTGTATGCATTATATGTGCTTGATCTGCCTTTCGAGATAAGCTACTGAAAAATTGGAAATATGACTGTAATAGAAGAAGGCAACCCTGCAAATACAATGGAAACCATCTCTGTCAGCAGCATAAATGGAAGACATGATTGTTTGGTATCAATTATTAATTCTTCTCAAAATAATAACAAACCTTACCTCCACAAAACACAATATTGAACCGATTAAGGATCCCGCAACAGCAAAGAATGTGAAGAATCGACAATTGATTATAGCCTGCGCAGGATTGCAAATTATATAAGCCAAGCAGGTTATTGGTTTTTGATAACTAAGTTCAAGAAGAGAATCATTTTCCATTAACAGAAACGGCATACTCTTTCAGTGAACATCTGGATCTGTAACTTCCAAGATCTTCGTTTCACAACTGCCCTTAATACCTTGAGCAGAGCGCCAGTAACACTTTCCAGCAGAGAGTCCAGATCAATTCTTTGATCAACCTCTGGCTTTGTAGTGAACGTCAAAACTTTTGATGTGGCTACGGATGCCTTAATGGGCACCGCCGATTTCCTCTGATCACCATTCCCGCAAACTCCTGTCTCTCTGTTAAACCCTGCCTTACTTAAACACCTTACTGTCTTTGCCGACGGAGATGAACAAGTAGAAGGAGAAATTACATGGCGCGAGGGTTTAGAAGTGCGCAACAATCTGATGGTTGCCATTGTAAGTGGATTCAATGTTGAAATTTCGCCTGTTCATAGGAGAGGTTACTGTTTGTGGTTGTTTATATACCATGCAACGTGGGAAACAGAAGATTCGCGGCATATTGGCTGGAGTTGTCGCCACATGAGGGGTAGATTTGTCTTTTCGCTTTTTTCTTGGAGAGGTTGGTCTCGTGTTTGAATTGAACGTTCCAATTCGAGCCAACCAAATTCCACATGCATAAATCCCTTTTGTTTCCCCAACGCGTGGGTCCGCTTGCATTGTGACCCGAACACGTGTTGTTTTCGTATCAGTGTTGAAGTTCTACCGCGGGTTCAAAGTTCCAAGTTTGTAGTTATTGACTGTTTCTTCGCCGTTGGATTTTTTTTTGTCGCGTGGAAGAATCTAATAGTTAGTTCTCTTAGGATTCTTACGTTAAGAATCAGCAATCGGCGCCCTTGGCTTAGTCTGCAAAATGCTGGCTGACGGCTTTACCAACCAAATCACTCCTATTTTGCATTTTTACGAAGCTGAGCTGAATATTAACAAGAATCCAGATGCCCTAGGATTGTCTCGTGTGTATTATTATATTTATTTATTTTAATTTTTATAAAAATATTTTAAATATTATTTATATTTTTAATTTTTTATTTATAATTTATTTTATATATTTTAATATTTTTTATTACAAATTTTATAAAAATTATTATAAACTATAAAATTAAAAAAAAATTTAAATATAAAATACATATATATATATCTATCTATCGTTTGTAATTTTTCCTCATTATTTGTTGCATGTTTTGCTTTGTTTATTTTTTAAAAATTATTTATGATATATATATATATATATATTAATACATTCATTTATTTTAACTTTTATATTTATATTTTAAATTTTTTATTATAATTTTTTTTATATTTTAAATATAATTTATTATTTATTTTATATATTTTAATATTTTTTTGTTATAAATTTTACAAAAACCATTATAAATTACAAAACTCAGAAAAGTTTTGGACGTAAAAAAACCATGAATGTATCGTAGTAGTCCGTCTTATCTTTCTTCTCCCTTTTAAATCAGTGGGCAGAATCAGAAGACATCATAGGACATCTCATGTTCTTACTCCTCTTTTCTTCAACCAGTATGGTTTGTATTTTATTAAAAGAAATGCTATGCGGTTCTCTTATCTCTAGAGTTCATTTCAGATAGAAGTTGCATAGGTAACTAATTTATGCAGATCAAAAATTGCCAAATTAAGATTAAATATGGAATCTGGGATCAGAAGCAATCTATGAATTTCATGGGATTCTAACTCTAAAAGGCGGAGACTGGGGGGGCAAAATTTTAAAAAGAAGTTCCTGCTTAACAAACAGCCTTTGATCGCACAAACAAAGGATTAATCTAACAGTATTTGTCTCGGCAATGACCAAAGCTTGCATTTCAGCAGCATAAGCCTCAAAAGTGCTTCCAAATCCATTGCCTCCTCAACTTCTAAAGATATACATTCCAAACAACAGACTGCCCTGGCTGGAAATTAGCTGCTGGATGGATATCCTGGTGATATTATCAAGAGGAAATCTACAAGAAACTCACAGGGGAAAAAAAGGCAATAATAAGGTGGAAAATGAAGATTCTAACAAGACTATCAATTTGAAACAGTATTTATGCATTCCATGGTTATTGAGTCACAAATAGTTAAAACTCACAACAATGGCACTAGCAATGCAAAGTAGAAGTGCAGAATCCTTCTGTGCAAAGGCACATTCCACATATAAACACATACTAGGTTCCAACACCAAAGATGACAATGATAATTGACTAAAACCTTGTAACATATTCCACCTAATGGTCAGAAGATAAATTCATTAAAAACTTTCAAAGCGTCACAAGGACACATGAAAGATCTTATTCTGGTAGTGATGTGGCTCAAAAGTGCTTGAAAGCAATCATAGGAATTTGCCTCAGAAAATAAAAGGTCTTTGTCATCATCATCGCCACATTTTCTCTTTGAATGTCCACAAAGCAACACAGCAAATTGAAACACAACTTTGTTAACTAACATAAAGAATCTGCAAACCATAAACTCAACCATGTACATGAATGTGCAAATGCCCATGTTACCGTCGTTCTAGCCATAAGCCTGGACTATTTAAAATCAATACATTTCTAGCATAATTCATTGCAAATACTAGACTTGGAAATAAAAAAGGGTACATTCAGCCTCAATAATTTTAGTTTTAAGCTCATTAGGATATGATCATAATAACAGAACAATATATTTTCATGGTAAAAATAGCTAAACAAGAGAAAGGGATAACTTATAAAATTTAGGATTTTGTTGTACAAATACTAATGCATGTGATGCATTTGGAAACCCATTCATTGTTGTCTACTATTTATGCGTCCAAACGAAAAGGGCAATGCACCGTTACAGAGAAGAAGTCTCTGCATTGGAAGTGTTTTATATGTTGCAGGGAAGACGGAAGTGTCATCTGCGTTGGAGGAAAGAATTCCTTGCATGGCAGGGAAGTTGTCGGCCAGTACGAGATCTCTGTGACGAATATAAATAGTAATTCGATGAATCTAGTAAATGAAGAATCAAAATACAAGGATAATCTCAATAACCCAGAATAAAAACATAGACCATCAATTAAATATATGGGGTTTCTCTCAGACAAATGCCTCGATTTGTCGTCAAGGTGAATGGCTTAGATAAGAGATCAGACTCGTCATCATAATTTATCGTCACAGACAAAACCCCAAATCAATCGCCCATATTCATATTGTAAAATAATATACAGAAATCGTAATCAATAAACAAGTAAAAGATCGAAACATAATCACCTGGAAACAAAAACGCAAACCCGAACCCAGAACAGGCAGTGATGCTACACCAGTTAAGTTTTGCAGCTCCATTTTATACTAACAGTAATCCCTGTTTAGGGTTTGCTGTTGCTGGAGTGTGGAAGTACGAAAGTAACCAGTTACAAGCATTAAAGTAAGATGTCGAAAGTACCCCTGATCGTAAAACTCGACGTCGACTGGTGAGCGTTCATACTTCAGTTGCATTTAAGCGTCCACATCAGCTTTCAACCCTTCAATGTGGGGTATTTAGCTTTAACGGTCTTGATTAGCTTGATTCAACTGCAGCTTTGGTTCCTCCGCTTCCTCGTCAGTTGTTCATCTTCTCGTAATCGTAAACCATTTTTCTCGAATGTAGATGAGAATCTGGTGCATTTGGTTTATATTTAGTAAAATGGATTCTTCTTCCCTTCTCATATGCAACAACTAGTGGAGTTATAAAGGCATGATTCTTGCAGCAATTTCAAGCTTTTGTGCACTTCCAACATGCCAAACTCTCAACCAATCAAGAAATCGATACCCATCTCACTCTCGCAAGATTTTCTGTGAATCAAACCAAGTTTTAAACTCCCACAACTCGATAACCCATGAAACCAGAAAAAAGTAAGTAGTTTATGCTGCTCTGCCTTTTAACAAACATCTTACATGCATTGAACATAACTCAACTTGATCAACTTAATTATTGGTTCAGGTGTGAGTGTTTTGATTTGTACAAAGAACTGATACCGTACAAAGAAGCATGGTCGTGGCAGAAACGCATAGTTAAGGAAAAGAAGGCGTTGATTGAAAGAAATGAAGAATGTCCAGACACACTGATTATTCTACAACATAGTCCTGTTTATACAATGGGTGCTGGTAGCTCAGAGGAGTACCTTAATTTCGACATAAAGGATCCTCCTTTCCAACTTTATCGAACTGAACGCGGCGGCGAAGTTACCTATCATGGCCCAGGCCAGGTGCTCAGCGTTTTTCTCGCATCTGATGTCTTCAAATTTAGTTCCAAATTAACATGCTTGTATTAGTAACTAGCTTATGTGAATACCATCTCATTTTATTAATGTTTTATTCCCAATAGTGTATATCATTTTACAATTGGTATAATTAGGCTGTGTTTACGACATTATTAGATTACATCTAAGCTTCTGCTAGTGAGAACAGGAATGTAAAGCTTAAACCTTTGATAACTAAAGCACGTTGCTTTGAATTGCAGAACATTCTTTGAGTTTTCAATTTGTTGCCCATGAACTTGAACATGGGGATAACAGAATTCATCGTCATTTGGAAGCTTGAATCAAAATTCACATTGTTGTCATTGTAGTTTGGAATCTTTTGCACTTTATGGTAGTGTGGAGATAACAAAATCAAACTTAATTTAGTTTGCAAATTAATCGGTTGCTGCATCATCCTCTCTTTGTTTTATTTTGTATTCCTAACTTGTAATACATTTATTGTGCTGTAGCTAGTTTTGTACCCCATTATCAATCTGCGAAATCACAAGATGGATCTTCATTGGTACCTCAGGACCCTTGAGGAGGTCGTCATCCGTGTTCTTCTTTCAACATTTTCAATTAAGGCCTCCCGGCTTGAGGGTTTAACAGGCGTTTGGGTTGGTAAGCACATTTTGTCACTCTTTACTCTGGGGATATTCGAGCTTAAAACTGCCGACATGCCTTATTGCCCGGTGAATGTGGATGTTTTACTTCTCTATCTTGTCATTTGCAAATTAGATGCATAAAGTATGCTATTGACTACTGTTACAAATATTCTTTCTGGAATCCACAAAATGTCATGTAGAAAGCATGGAATCTTTCAGATGCCCTGTGAATCCCAGCCATTTCTAAGATATCCAAGTTTGCAACACACCAGTTCCTAATCTAGTAGCTGTCTTGAGTTATTTGAGCTTAAAACTGCTGACATTTGCCATTGGAGGTTTATGCATCTGTTTGTAACTACGGTAAGTAATGGGGGTCATTGTTGGAAATCTATTATCACATCTCACTCTTTGTTAGTATTAGTACCGAGTCCTCTCTGTCATGATTTAATGTTGTTGGGGGAAAGGATTATGGCCGGTTAACTGCATTCTCTTGATGTGTTTTTTCTTTACTATATTTTACTACAGGAGATCAGAAATTGGCAGCAATAGGGATACGAGTATCTCAGTGGATTACATATCATGGCTTAGCGCTCAATGTCACCACAGATCTAACACCGTTCCGTTGGATAGTCCCTTGTGGTATTCAAAATCGTCAGGTCGGAAGCATAAAGGGGTTGCTAGGGGAATGTCAGTCGCTCGCTACAGGTTTCCATCACCCTGATGACTGCCAGTTGATTGACGTCATTCACAATTCTTTAATCAAGGAGTTTTCTGTAGTTTTTCAGCTAGAAATCCACCATAAGACCATCTCATTGTCAGAGATTTTATAGAAAAAATTCGAAGCTCATTCACAAAGGAACATATATTCCACCATGATACTCTCATTGTCTCCACGTGAGCTCAACTCTAGAAAATCCAATAGTACACTGCAGATTTACGGTGACTCTAATACCACTTTTTAATATCTTGAAGTGGTTGGAGTATTGGTTTGTTAGAGGTAAGTAATCAATTGGCATATTCATGACCCCGCATGCTGGTACAGCAGTAGATCTGCATCACTGGTTTCTCATTTTAAGTTACTGATCCTCTACAATTGCAGTGATGTAATACTTAAACTACAAGAAGAAAACTCAGAATATATTCCACTTCAAATAGATTTGGAAGCCAGTACAGAAAGAAAAATTGCCCGATGTCTCACAATTGAGTATCGGATTCATTTGCCATAAAAGTTGTCAGAAATACTAAGTGCTCGAGACAATATGCTTCCTTCAAAATAGTATTCAACTCCCTCTTAGCCTGGTTGCTTCAAAATCGAATGCAGATGTGTCACCATATGACCTCAGAGTAGCGATGCAACAAGATCCGGACAGCATCAATTAACTTGAGATAAAATAAAAAAAAGGGGTGTCTAGCAAGCAGATCACTATCGCTATTCAGGCAACCCAAGCAAGTGTTCCAAAACTAACTCTGACCACAACTGATGGTACCAAACTTTTGGACCTGAAGATCATTATTAGGTCATCATCTACAGCAAAAACTAGCATCCCTCTACATTGTACAATAGATTAGATGAGCCAACTGTACTAAAAGTTTTCCCTAAGAAATGTTAATAGTTCTCAGCTACAGGTCTAGAAGGAAATAGCCTTAGAAGAAATGTCAACAATGACCAGAGGCAAACCACACCAAGGATTTGGAAAGCCACAACCATGGAAATCATTGCAGCACCTCGTTCCACCAACTGTGGGGATGTTGGAAGATCTTTCATTGAGAACATCAATCTCTCAATAAAATGAGCAGCTTTGCTCAACTGATACAGTCTATATACCTGCCAATCAAAATAAAGTCATCAAAATCCCTGCTTTTGATCTCAGGAAGATAAATTTGAATCAAGCGACTACCTCGAAAATAATAGGAATTAGGGGCCAACATGATGACCCACGCTTGTCAAGATTTGTCTCAAATGCAAGTTGAGCTGCACAACCAATCAGAAATGGAAGCACTGCAACCAAGGCTGGTAGGCCAAGCGTTGGCCAAGTTACATAGACAGCAAAGAGAGGAGCAACCACCTTAAAGCCCGTTGCGAAGAAAGTAGAAGTTAAGTATCCCCTGAGCCCTGTAATGAGACCCCACCTCTTCGGGCTGAAGTGTAAATATGGCCTCTGAACATGATCAGTGACGCGCAAAAATGTTGCAAGACCAATATAAAACATGGACTCAAAAGTCAAAGAAGCCACAATTTCTGCATGATAATTGCCATGAAAATCATCAGCAAACCTCTTTATTTTAGAAAATACATACACACAAACACAACCATGTTGATTTTGCCTAAATTAAGGATTGGCATGATCAACACCAGCATAAGACTGCAAGTCATTCTCTATACTTTGGTTTATTCCATTTTTTATGTTATGAATAAATAATACCAAAAAAGCACTGTAGAATTGCTAACAAAAAGATATTGCTAGTAAGAAATTGAGCAAGCTACCACCTTTACACATTTCAAAATTTTCATCTGATTGGCATTAGTTGACTGCTTTATTGGCTAGGGGGCAACCAACACATTAGAGTAACAAATAGAAAAGTAATTCATCTAATCTCTTTTCTTATAATTGTCACCCCCAATGAGGAAAATCAAAAGATCTTCACATACTCTCCATCAAGTAGGTCAGCCATTTTGCTCTAAGTATCATCCACCAAACCTTATGTCAACTATGTGTGAGCTACATTGGTTCCCACACCATACAAAATCATATTAATCTAAAAGAATTGGTCGTTATCTTATTTCACAGCAAAACCACCTCAGACCTTGTGTACTTTGCATTTAGATTGAGAGAAGGAATGCATTAAGCTCATTGACAATCAATTTATCCTACCCATATGATACAAAAACTTCACTAGAAGAATGTGATACAATAAAATATATGATGATCGACAATAACTTTGGTGATTGAAGTGATCGCGGGAAAAAGAATATGTCTAAGAAGAAGAGAGACAAACACATGCATTTTATATCAAAGTTATTGAGTTCAAATCTAAACAACATAAAAGCAAGCACTCATTCCAGGTCTATAATATACCAGTGCGAATCTCGTCCTTGATGAAATTCTCAATTGCACTGCCAAGGAAAAACTGAGGAAGAATCAACGATGATAACAATGCAACAGGTGCCAAAACCCATAGGAATGAGCCCTTGTCTTCTTGGAATGGAGCTGACATCAACTTTCCTTCTTCCACCAGCTGATGAGTCAGTCCACAAAAAGAAACAGAACCCGATTTCCCACGAAAGGGCTCTATCCCATTAAAACTACCAACTGGCACACCAGAATTTTCCCTAGAAGTAAGTTCCAACAGTTTGCCCGAACCAGAATTAGACGCACACATTATAGCTCCTCTTTTCGAGCTCCATGAAAAAGACCCTTCATTATTATGCTTTAAATCAGGAAAAATGTTCCCTGACCCAAAAAAAAAATGGAAAAAATCTAAATGAACGATCTAGAACCCATAATTATCAAGAAAATTACTTTCCACAATTTCCTCATCGACAAATAATAAAATCAATTTAAAATGAATTCGCTGAAAGTATAGAGAAAGACTGACACTATACATTTGTACCCATTTGCAAAAAGAAAGCTCTGGCTTCTCGACCCGAACTGTCTAGCAGACACCTTAGAATTCAGATTGCAAACAGAAATGAGGTTTAACAAGGATAAACAAAAACAAATGTAAAATCGAGATTCAAATTCGAAAATAATTCGGGCGAAGTTTACTTACATTCTGACGAGAGATCACACGGTGATTTGATGATTCGAATTTCGGGATAGGAAGTCCAACACAAATGGATTGAACTTCCATTTTCCTGTAGGGTTTTACCGTAGCCGTCCGTTCTTTTTCTGTCCTTGACACTTAAACCCCAACGCAACCAACGCACCAATTATCACTAGACACGTTTACTGTATACTGGGCCTTCTTTTCTCACAAGTCTATCCTGGCCCAATTCAATTTGTAATCGAATGAAATTGGGCTAGGCCCAGTGGGCTTTAAGGTCTAAAAATTTAACAAATAAAATATTATCATTATCATATTTAAATAAATAATTTTAATTTTATTAAAAAATATATTAAATAAAATAATTCTATTACATCAATATAATTAATATAATAAAATTATTTAATTAATAAAATAAAATAAATATTTATAATAAATTAAAAATTAAAAAAAATTATAAATTTTTTATTTTATTAATTAAATAATTTTATTATATTAATTATATTATCAAAATAATAATTACAACCAATCAAAATTATTGGACCAACAGGTGGTCCACTACAACCAATCAAAACACTAAAAATAATAGTAAAAATTTAAAGTATCCGATGAGCCGATCCGACATACATAGTGTTTTGAAATGAGAACTCGAACGAGTACATTGATAACCTATACTGGGCCCGGCATGGGCGGAACGAAAGTTGGAAGTGGTGAGTTTGGCTACCACTTAACAGAGGGAGAAATCCCAGCGAGAATATTGTAGGACGGCATATGGGAGATAACAATTCAACTCCGTCCAATGACCAGGACTTTACTTCAAAAGTGAAATAACCTCTTTGCCATCACGTGCACCGCAGCAGGAGGAGATCCGCGCTGTTTACGGTGGCGTTCTGATATTAAATATTTCATGCGGCAAACACGATGGCGGACGTGAATGCGAGAGCAAATGTACGCAATGCGTGCTATCATGCTCCTAATAAAATGCAACTTGCCGCCATCGGCTTATGCGGCGCTTCCGTCCGAAGGTCATGGGCTCGTCATGCGGAGATAATTGAGGGTCAACTTTCAATAACTTGTGTATTATTAGTTCCGACATGTTTCCCATCTTATCTCTTGACTATTTTTTAGATGGGATGAGAATATTCTTTCACAATGAAAACAGAGTAGCAATCGTTGTTTGCTCGTCCACCGACATATTGAAAATAAGGTTCCGACACAGGGCCACTATAAATATAACGTTTGGACAGCTCCCTATATCACTCAAATTTCAACGTGGCAACGGAAAAGCAAAAGCTCCTCCACGGTGACTGAGATGGTATCTACTTCTCTATCCCTTTCTCCTCTTCCACCGAAATTCCAATCCCCAACAAGATCCTCATCCTCGTCTTTTTTAAACCTACCAACGCGTCGTTTAACTATTCGTCTGATTAAAGCTTCCGTTTCGGAGAAACCATCTGTGCCCGTACAGCCGTCAAACACGGTTTCACCCTCTCAACTAACCACCAGACCTCCGATACGCAAAATCCCTGGAAGCTATGGTCTCCGTTTTGCTGGTGCCATCAAAGACCGCCATGACTTCTTCTATGATCTTGGTAGAGAAGAGTTTTTCAACTCTAAAATAAAAAAATACGGGTCAACGGTTTTTCGTGCCAACATGCCACCCGGTCCTTTCATTTCTTCTGACCCAAGAGTCATCGTTTTACTCGACGGCCAGAGCTTTCCCGTTCTCTTCGATGTTTCGAAAGTAGAAAAAAAAGATGTTTTCACTGGTACTTACATGCCCTCTCTTAAACTCACTGGAGGTTACCGTGTATTGTCGTATCTTGATCCGTCCGAGCCCAATCACGCCAAACTCAAGCAACTCATGTTCTTTCTTTTGAAGTCTCGCCGGGACCACGTGATCCCCGAGTTTCACTCGACCTATACTCAGACATTTGAGACTCTTGAAAGCGATTTAGCCGCCAAAGGCAAAGCCAACTTTGTTGGAGCCAACGACCAAGCAGCTTTTAACTTCTTGGCTCGGGCGTGGTACGATAGAAATCCGGCTGATGCCAAACTCGGATCGGACGCCCCGGGAATGATTGCGAAATGGGTTCTGTTTCAACTCGGTCCAATACTAACCCTTGGTCTGCCGAAGGCTATAGAAGATCCCTTGCTCCACTCAAATCCTCTCCCTCCATTATTGGTGAAAAGAGATTACCAGAGGCTCTACGATTTCTTCCTCGAGTCATCGGATTTCGTGCTCGACGAAGCCGAGAAGTTGGGCATTTCAAGAGAGGAAGCATGCCACAACCTTTTGTTTGCCACGTGCTTTAATTCATACGGAGGTATCAAAATCTTCTTTCCCACCTTGTTCAAATGGATTGGTCGTGCAGGAATCGAAGTCCACACTCAGTTAGCACAAGAGATCAGATCAGTGGTCCGATCCAACGGTGGAAAAGTCACGATGGCGTGCATGGAACTGATGCCACTGATGAAGTCCGTCGTGTACGAAGCTTTCCGCATCGAACCACCAGTACCATATCAGTACGGCAAAGCCAAAAAAGATTTCATCATATCAAGCCACGACGCGTCCTTTGAAGTGAAGGAAGGAGAGATGTTATTCGGGTTCCAACCATTCGCAACGAAAGACCCAAAAATATTCGAGAGAGCCGAGGAGTTCGTGGCCGATCGGTTCGTCGGCGAAGGTGAGAAGCTGCTCAAGCACGTGCTTTGGTCGAATGGGCCCGAGACAGAGAATCCCACTCTCGACAATAAACAATGTGCTGGCAAAAACTTTGTCGTACTAGTTTCCAGGCTCTTGGTGGTTGAGCTGTTTCTCAGATACGATTCGTTTGACATCGAGGTTGGAACGTCAGCATTAGGGACTTCTATCACTGTAACCTCGTTGAAAAGAGCAAGTTTTTGATTTGAGAAGTAACAATGGTTTGCTTTTTCCAAGGAGAAGGGTAACTTGGGAAAATAGATTTTTTGTGAGAACATTATTTGGACAATTGTAATAGTGGCGCAATAACTGTTGTTTGGTCGGGTAGTAACAGTAGTGCTTTTTTCTGGATCGCATTAACCTGTTTTTAGAAGCAATAATTGAATAATTGAATCATTGGTACTTTAAGAGATCAGACGTTGCATGAAATCTGCCGTCACCCACCAAAGATGGCTCTCAAGTAATTTATCCATACGCCCTGTCACGACACGTCAAATTGTTTCTTATTGACTATCTACCGAAACGCCCGTGAATGTTCAGGAAAAATAACACAGGGAAGGAACGAATTTATTGCGCTGCCCCATACGTTGAAAGCACTAGTAAATATTAACTGGGCAGCTGGGATTATGGCGGCAGCTTCAGTTCATTGGATTATATTACCAAGCAAACTATTTGATGAAGGCGAGCTTTGTTCACTTAACCACGGATCTTGAACAGAAACTGGAGAATTGTCTTTCAATCTTTCCACTGAATCCGCACTACTAGTCCCAGTCCGCAGCTCATGTAGACCTCTATTCTCTAATTCAGCATGTTTGATGGAGACACTTGGCGGCATTTTGCTTGTGTTAGACGAAGAAGAGGAAGAGTGTATCTCTGATGGAGCTGTACAATTGATATCTTCAGAAGATGCAGATCCACTCGTCCTGAGTTGCTCCAGTTCAGTTGCCACCTCCGTCATTGAAGGCCTCAAGTCTCTCTCGAATGCTAGACATCTAAATGCTAACTCTGCCACCTTGTGCACTGAAGAAAGAGTCCAAGCATCGGTCTGAGGTTCTAGAAATGGATCTATTATGTCATCTAAACGCCCTTTGCTGATCCTGTCTGAAACTAGAGCAGCCAAATTCACTTCATTTGGATGCCTGGAGAAGTCCACCACTTTCAAAGCCGTTATTATCTCTACTAGAACTACTCCAAAACTATATACATCACTTTTGTCCGACAGATGGAAATTCTGATGGTACTGTGGATCGAGATATCCCGGAGTGCCTTGTGGTGCAGTTGAGATGTGGGATATTTCTGTCCTGCCAAGTCTAGAGAGACCAAAATCTGCAACTTTGGACTTAAAGTTGTAATCCAAGAGTATGTTACTAGACTTGATGTCTCTGTGGTATATTGGGGGGTTGATGGCTGAGTGGAGATGGGCTATGGCTTGTGCAGTTTCAGTAGCAATGGCGAGTCGAATTGGCCAGGAAAGTCCATCACCTCTTTCTCTTTGCAAATGCTGGCACAATGTTCCATTGGGCATGAATTCATAGACAAGAATCTGTTCACCATTTTCTATGGAGCAACCTAAGAGCCGGACTAAGTTGGCGTGGCTCACAGATGATATGAGCTTGATCTCATTCATGACTTGCTCAATGCTGTCAGTGTCTCCATGTTTAATTCTTTTGATTGCGACCCACAGTTCATTGTGGAGCTTCCCTGCATAAACTGTACCAAAGGCCCCAGTTCCAAGCCTTTGTTTCTCTGAGAACCCACTTGTGGCCTTTTCAATTTCTTTGTAAGGATAGATGGGAATGCTGATTCCTTTAGTCTGTGCTAGCCAGCGAGTTCTGCTTTTTATGGCTTTGGAACTAAAACGCTTTCGCTTCAAAAGACATACTAGACACAGACATATCATCAAAGAAGCTCCAGCAGTGATGCCTGAGAGAAGCAGAACAGTACACCATATTTAACAATGCTAATTTAGCATGTGAATATTCGTATATATGCTAATTTACCATATACACAAACTAATAAATATTACCTCCGATTAAAACAGCAAGTCTAGTTTTTCTTCCGCATTGGCCAGATAGGAACTTCCCAGGGTTGCAACCTGAAGAGGCTGTTTAATTATACAACCAAAATCACAGCAAGAGAATTTTCAGTATGCACTCTTACAATTACAACCAGTTGTGAAGGACAACAAAGCTATCTACGTGGGTTCCAACTCGACAAAACCCACCTAACCAAAAATCCACAAAATCTTGCAAGAGAAATTCATTACTCATTCTCTATTCCCAGGTTTGACAAAAATGCAACTTTCCTCGTACCTAACGGCCACCAGATACCAAAGTATGAGAGACCGTCATTCATCATCATTATTTGCCTCTTCCTTTATTGAAGTTACTAATTTAGGTCAATTCTTGATCCGTAAGTTAATTAAGCTTCCTCCTCCTCAAGCTAGCGTGTGTGTACATATATTATTGGACAAATAGATTTCTTGACTTTAGAAACTGCGAGAAAACGCAGGGATCAGAGTTTTGCTGTGAATGTGATGCATGCTGTTGAGAAAGTTTTAAGTGAGAAGGTGCAATAGGACATAACAGCATCATCTACATAAAATTTTCTCTGCTATCAAATGAAACTGCCCATTTTTGGTGCAAGTTAATTAATAGGCCTTTTGGGGATAATTGATTGGGACTGATTGGACTTGTATGTATAGGCGATGAACTGGCATTTACATGGAAATAAGTATGGAGGTTTAAACTCAGCCTTTCGGGTCCCAACGGGGGCCACTTCGTTTACTTTTTTTCCCAGAACAAGGGCATTGACATCATTTAGCACTTCAAGTTACCGCTTGGGAAAGCAAAATAATTGCTTAGAATTTTTAACTATCATTGCATTTGCAGCACTAGCATGCCCCTTTCAAATAAGTATTTATGATGACTTTGTTAGTCAAGTCTCATCTCATGACTTAGAACTATGCAATTTCATGGAGAATTTGAACTCCAACCATTACAGACTATTCCAATTATCTAATAATTCTGATTACTGGATCATCTTCAACTAAATAACTATGATTAATTAACAAATTAATTTAAAATAATCATGGGTAATTAACAAGAACTAACTAACCTTTGCGGCATCCTGTGCCGGCAGCGTATCCATCTCCTTCAAACCCTTCTTTGCAGCGGCACCGGAATCCAGCCCGTCCTTCAGGTGTTTTTATCGGATCACAATTTGCATTATTAGAGCAGCGGCATGATCCTTCATGCCACCACTCTAGCTTAACAGCCTGAACATCTAACGATACTCCCGAATGACTAGAGGGCTCCACGGATATAGACGACAAAAGATACTTGCACTGCCGTCTGGTCATGTTTTCGTAATCAAGAAAGCGCTCGAATTTCGCATCCGAATAGCAGCTCATACTGCTGCTATAATTTGAGACACAGTTAAGAGACTGAAACTCAGTCTGCACGTCAATCGAAGGTATACTGCACTTCGTAATCGTAGAGTTGCAGGTACTTAATAGTATTGCGTTTGTTGCTGTTGGGGCGTAGTTTTTGCTGAAGAGTTGGCGAAGGGATTGGATTGAACGGTTACAGGTGGGTTGGATGATGACTTTTATGCTATTATCGTTGATTGTTTGAACCGGAAATTCGCCGATAAAAATTTGGGCTTTTGAGCTGCAATTCAGATGAATATGGCAACCGGCGGAGAACCCAAATGGATAAGGAACGCTCCTGCTGCCGCATGATCTGTGACAGCTCGCAGATGCATGAGCCACCATTAATGGAAAAAGCAAGATTGGTAAGAGGAAGAAGAAGAGAATTGGCTGCTTTAGAGTCATGTTTCAATAATTCAATATGAATTGTTCGAACAACGAAGAAATAGAACAAGGAATTCAACCAAGCTAGTCGTCTGGGGTGGTTAAAGAAGTAGAATATCTGAAGAATACACAGATTATGTCGTTGCTGTTGTTGAGAAGACAGTCCAAATGGCCGGATAATAAAGGGCAATTAGAAGAGTGTTGATTAATTTTTATGACACGGCAAGGAGGGATAAGTATTAATAATTAATGTGTCCAACTGGAACTATTATTATGGAAAGACTGGAATTCTCTTGACATATAGGGGACAACAGCAAGGATTTACTGAGTAATTTCAATAATTTCCCTGTTGACTATTTGCTTGTTGCCTTATCAGAGATTTCCATGTTAGCAGACGGACAACATGTTTTCAGTAACAAATTCCTCCGAAATAAGTCAAAATGTTGAATCAACCATTTCATTGTCAACAATCAAAGTTTTCAGTGGTGGGTAAGAATGGCTGCCGATCCTTTTTGACACTTAACATCGTACAACTATGGGATTGACAAAGTTTACGTTATAATCTTAAAATATATATATATATATATATTTATGAGATTTAAAATAATAATTAATTTTTAAAATATATAAAATAATTTAAAAAAATTAAAAACAAATTTTAAAAGAATTTGAAAAAAGGGAAGCAATCATAATCATGAGTACGGTAGTGAATTGCTTCAATTATACATTAAAATCTTACGGTATCGAAGCAATTCATTGTTTACACCGCCGGCTTCCATCAAATCAGCATGCATCCTTCATCAATCAAAGTTTTACGATCACCATTATAACCGCAGCGGCTAATCCCTATTTATGGAAACTTGAGTGTGATTGGAAGGCGTGTTTTGCTCCGTCTTCTTTTCTTTCATGGCTTATGATGGAGCTTTGAAAGTAATTATGGGTATTATAATCATTGTCGTTGAATATGCATTCGCTGTTATCATCTCCTTGTCTGGTGAAATTAGGACTCTGGTGAGATTGAACCACAAACCCAGATGGGTACTTGAGTCCTCAGGGTCTCGAGCCCAAGGGAGGATACAAATAGTGGGCCGAAGTCCAGATGTTTGTGCTGATAAAAGAATCGGCTACCATGTACCATGCATGCTTAGAATGAGAAGTTCTCTAAACACACTTCCATTTTGTGCTCATCTTAAATCCAATACATCTTTTCATAACATGCATTTATGATTCCAATGAAGGGATATTTAGGTTAGTTATTGAATTAAGAGAAATTTTTTAAAATGCAATAAAAATATCTAATTAATAAAATAAAAAATTTTTATTTATTAATAATGAATAAAAAAATATTTCAATATTTAATAATATAATAAAAATTAAAATATTTTTAAATTTTTTATTTATTATTAATAAATAAAAATATCTTATTTTATTAATTAAATAATCTCATTATATTAAACGTTATAAAATTATTCTACTTAAAATTTATTCTTAAATTAAATATGCACTAATGACATATGAAGCTAGCATTCTTGTAATTTAACAAAGATTTACTTTTCATTTCAGCTATAAAAGCCAAAAGGATACCAACATTCGCGTTAGATTCCGTAATTAGGCAAGTTTCACTTTCAATAATACTTTATATAGAGCATAAAGCGATTATTCTTCTCATAAAAATTTTATTCGCCTTGAAAAAGCAGTATCCCGTTATGATATTTGGTTGCAATTTTCATATTGTTGCAAAAGAAAGTTAGTGGCAAGTGGGCAATGGAGTTTAAAGTTGGAATGTTGGATGATTATGATATCAAGCCTCGACATTCATGGGTGCTTAGAATGGCAACCGATATAACTGTAATAGATTAATGGATTAGAGGTGATGCTTGTTGTATGGTTAAAGTAAATTGCATAACCTACATCCATACAATTCTGAACTGGTACTCGACATTGACGATCAATCATGCAAGCTTCACTCAACTGTTTTAACATATTCATTGTACACAAGAGTGATTAATTATGCATCTTAAACATTCCAAAGAGAAATAGCAAGCAAATGCTATTCTACAAATAAAGATGTACATACAAAATACCATTGAGCGGTGCCTAATCAATCGATCCACTGGCGTGTTTAAGGAGCAGAAAAGGCATCATCGATCCACTTCCTTTGACAGACGGAGACCTTATCGGTCTTAACAGATACGGGCCAACTGAGGAAACCTTGTACAGCATTTCTGACCTTGTTCATGCGCTTACGATGACGAATACGCCGCAGAACGGTTTCCTTGTCAAGTGTTTCTGAGTTGTGAATGGGTCTTAGGTAGAGATGGCTAGTAACAGAACTGGGGTTTTCTTGGTCTTCTTGATCTTCAGTGTTGTTGTTGTCAGGTTCTGAAAGAGTGGGTTGGTTTTCGGAAATCCAGTCAGTCATTGTTGTAGCAACAAGAGCTAAGAAGGAACAGAGACAGGACACAACAACTTGAAAGTAAATAACAAATACAAGTTAAGACAAAAGAAATAAGAATCATAGAAATGAAGCATGAGAATTGAGATTTATTCTAATTTATAGATCTTAACTAAATGCTGACAATCCATTTTGGTCATTTGGTGGGTTGGAGGTGGCCTTGGAAACAGTAATGGAATCAAGTACCAAAGGCAAGCAGCAGATTCCACCTTCTTTATTCTGTTAAGTCTGAATTTGCTTATTACACACAACAGTCACCGAACGTCCTCCCGGAACATATTTTGTTGTGCAAATCCAAATGGAGACGGCAAAAAGGACTGGGCGGTTTGGTCCGGCCCCCTGACCGGTTAGGGTCGGGTCAGAAAAATAAAGATATATTATGGGTTCAATCTGTAAATATATTTATTATTTAAACTATTTTTTAATTATTTTCTAAATTTTTAAAAAATATTCATTTAAATCTGCAAGTCTATCTAGACCCAAATCTACATGGGACAAGTTTGATGAAACAGGCAAACTAGCATTAACTTAATTTTTATGGGTTGAACCAGCCCAACCCGGTCCAAGTCTATTAACTTAATTTTTTTAATTGGTCCCCTACTTATTTAGAGTATCAGGCGGCAGAAATCCACTATGCGAACTTTAATGAAAGAGATAAGAAAACGACTGATCTTGAATCGTTGAACGTGGCGGCTGCTTAGTCCGTCTCGGAACTTGTGGTAACACCTGTCACCATCTAGGTGGTGGACTGACGGTACCCTTTTGCAATCAATCAAGTCTGGGTCATTTATGGCTAAACCCAATAACAACGGTTTCGGGCTCTGCTTGGTCGGGTCAATTTCAGGTTACGCTTTTACTCATAATGGTTCAATTTATTTGAGGGCAAGTGACATGTCCCTGATAGCTTGCTAGATTTTGGCTGCATACGACGCTTGATTTGTTTCTTTCTTTTGTTTCTGAAATAATAATAGCTTGGCATTGGAATAATGGCCGGCCGGTGTCAAAGCTTATACAATTGTGGCCGTATCTGTAGCTCTGTGGCATTTTCCTAGCATCTTTAATCAAGAAAGAGAGAGAATTTAGCCTGTTTCGTCCTCTTCTCCCAAAACCAAGCCTTTTCCCGAAATGAGTTTTCTATTTTTATAAGGCGAGGACAGAAGCCCTCACAATTTGGGCAAAAAGATTGCCCCGTTAAATTAAAAGGTGCCTAGTGACTTTAATTTTTCCACGATATAGAGATGCCGTCTGGATTCAGCAACACTCAATTCTCACCTCATCCCTCCCTAGTGTAGCACAAGGCCACCAAAATTAGATATTGGATTGCATGCAGGGTAAGAATGCCAAGTGAACCAAGCTGGAGATCCATCACTCTCAGGCCAATCTGATCCTCATGTGAGATGATTACTGGCATATAATACTATATGTCTCTGACAAAAACATTTGATTGTCCGTGTCTTAAACAGAAGATGTAAGATATTGCGAGAATTTGGAGCAGAAATAAAAGCTGGGGTACATATTTATTTCTGGGTTGATTCAATAATTACATTGGCCTATAATGGCTAGCTATTTAGATATTCACGGTTTTGCCTGAGGCACTAGAGGCCATGCTTTATTACGTCTGGTCGTCTAGTCAATCAAAAAGGGAATCATTGAATAGTATACTGTCTTCTCCATTACCACTGCCAATCAATTGTACAGTATCTAGTCCTTTCTAGTGTACACCGCAAAAACCCTAGTTCTTAATTGATGCTGTCTAAAATGTTAAAAAAGTTCTCTAACAAAAGAAAAGCTGAGATTTTCCTTTACTTGACCACAAATTGCACGATCTTTGCATGTTTGTAGCAGCTTTATCTTTGGTATAATTGATTGTAACACCATACATAATGAACCACGAGAGTACAGCAGATCATGAAGCTCATAAAAATATATGGAGTTTTGCCATGTGAAAGAAGAAGGAGACGAAGCAGCTTCTTACGTTTGATCATAATTTTCAGAATTGGAGTTCTCTTCGCAAATGTACTAAATGCTCACGAGTTGGTTCATTTCAAGAAACTGTTCCCATAATCGGTCATGCCATTAGGACGAGATTATTGGAATTTCGTGCCGGATTCTCACTGCTGTAATTAATTTCAGCAAATTCGGTCCCAGCCAGCAAATATTACAGATTATCTTAAGAGATTGTAGACAACAAAACGTGGGGTCCACCTCAGGAAAACGTGTCAGTTCATGATTCGTTTGCTTGGCCCACGCTCTTCTATGATTTAGATTACAATCTTAAAATATGAAACAAACAATCCAAAAATAGCATTTAGTTCAACAACAACAGCCACACATACTAGCAAAACAAACTCCCACGTTATTATTAGAATCAGACCCTGATCTTCCGGACACAAAAATCTATGCTTCATACGCAACCATTACGCATATTTGCACACGTGTCAAATCATACGGTGGTTGTCTTGTAATCCGTTCCTTGTTTGTTGTATTTATATAACTGCCTCTCTCCTCTCCCGCCTTTAGCTCTTTCGGATTGCCTGAGTCTTGGGTTAATTTTCAATCCTCCATTCCTTCATAACCATTTCAATCTGTTCAATTGTATTCCCTTCTTTAATTTTCTTTTGTTTGTTCTCCTTGATTGGAATGAGAGACGGAGGAGTAGGAGGAACTATGTTTGCAGATTCTAACAGTGTTTCAAGATCCAAATTTGGCAACATGTTGCATTCAGACCCAAATCTGTCTTCAACAGCGAATGACGAAGATTATACTTTTCGTCCCAGCAGTGCATCGGCTGTCACTCCGGCGTTTTATGACTCTAGCAGGACGAGCTGCGAGGGTTCACCCATGACCATGTCGCCATGGAACCAAACGGGACCTTTCAGTAATCCTTCGTGGTCTCATTTTGAAGACAACCTTCCACAAAACGGCCTTATCGGTTCAATTGTTCGGGAAGAAGGTCATATTTACTCCTTGGCAGCATCCAAGGACTTGTTGTATACTGGTTCTGATAGCAAGAACATTCGCGTGTGGAAAAACCTTGAAGAATTTTGTGGTTTTAAAGCAAGCAGTGGTCTTGTTAAGGCCATAGTTATCTCCGGTGAAAAGATTTTTACCGGTCACCAAGACGGCAAGATTCGTGTATGGAAGGTGTCTCCGAAGAACCTGAGTGTCCACAAGCGATCTGGGACTTTACCAACTTTGAAGGATATATTCAAGAGCTCCATCAAACCAAGCAATTACGTCGAGGTGAAACGTCACCGTACGGCTCTTTGGATCAAACACTCTGATGCGGTGTCGTGTATGAGTTTGGATCAAGAAAATGGTCTCTTATACACGGCTTCTTGGGACAGAACCTTTAAAGTTTGGAGAATCTCAGACTCAAAATGCCTGGAATCCATCAACGCTCACGAAGACGCCGTTAACTCTGTCGTCACGAGCTCTGAAGGTTTGATTTTCACAGGTTCAGCAGATGGTACCGTTAAAGTTTGGAAAAGAGAGCAACGCGGTAAAAGAACCAAGCACTCCCTGGCGCAAACGTTGTTAAAACAAGAATGTGCCGTCACCGCTTTGGCCGTGAACTCCTCCAATTCGATTGTGTATTCTGGATC
>CP135544.1:7254604-7293765 GCA_032402905.1 Khaya senegalensis | reverse complement strand
ATTCTTGTAGAAGCCTGAAATTTATAACATTAAACTTGATAATAGTATTTTTCTGTTTCCTTCTTTGAGATTGGTTAGTGTAACTCTCACTGATGATGTTCTGGATTTTATTATCAGAATGAAGTTGCATTTGAAGGTGAGACTGGAAAGTTATTCAGAGCTGGTTTTCATGACCGACATGGCAGGACTGTTCTCATATTGAGACCAGGATTGCAGGTAGTTTATTTAGATAACTTTTGTCATCTCATTTTCTGGGCTTTCCTCATTTTTAAAACTTGTTGCTACCACAAATGTTTCAGAATACAGCATCTGTAGACAACCAGATGAGGCATCTAGTGTATCTCCTAGAGAATGCTATCTTAAACCTTCCAGAAGGTCAGGAACAAATGGCATGGTTAATAGACTTCACTGGGTGGTCATTAAGTACCAGTGTCCCCATCAAGACAGCTCGAGAAACTATCAATATATTACAGAACCACTACCCTGAGAGGCTGGCCATTGCATTTCTCTACAATCCTCCAAGGATTTTTGAAGCATTTTGGAAGGTTTGGGTTCTACTCCTCAAGATTGTATTCTGATTCCTTTAGACTCGTTACCGAAATTCTCCACCTAGTGATTTAACAATAACATGTCTTAACAGTCCTAAACTTCCTCTCTTACCCGAGTTACCTCTTTGATTCTAAAGAGTGATCTTTTTCGCAAGATAACGTGTTCTGCTTCTATGCATGTAGGTTGTCAAGTATTTCCTGGATGCCAAAACATTCCAGAAAGTGAAATTTGTGTATCCGAAGAATAAGGACAGTGTAGAACTCATGCAATCATATTTCGACGAAGAAAATCTTCCTACTGAATTTGGGGGAAACGCCACATTGCGATATGACCATGAAGAGTTCTCGAAATTAATGGTTCAAGATGATGCGAAATCCGCAAGATTATGGGGTTTTGATGACAAACTCCACCATGTTAGTAATGGGCTTTCTGGAGCTGACGTCGCGCCAAAGCCAGTCACTATTGCACCTTAAGCCGGTTGAGCTGCTTTTCTGGGCCGCTCGCCAATAAAATTTACAGATATAACAGCAGATTTTAGCAACCTTATATAGTCTAATGCTCTGGATAGGCAAAATATTTACCAGTCACCATGTGAGGAGAAATGTTGTCTTTCTGCCATTCCTGCAGATCTGGGACATGAAATTAGCAGAAGCAAACGAATTTGTATTCATGGCTGTATCCCTTTTAGCTTCCTTTTGAAAAGTTTAACGGAATCTGACATGAATCTGGTTCCCATTAATACACCAAATGCGAGTATAGCTTCACACAATCATATTTATTTACATGGAAATTCAAGTCATACAAGCGTTAGTATGTACAACCTTCAAATCAACGTAAACGACTCTGTTGTGCACACCCATTTTTGGGCGACTACTTATCTATCACACTGCATTGAATTTAAGGTCTAAACTGGAAAAAGAAAGCACTCAAAACAACAGACGACTGTTAGCTACACAAAGCACTACTCAGTCAAAATCTTCAGTCAAATATGCATCTCATAAACAGGACATGGTTAGCTGCCTTTGGCTTTTGCAGGAACCGAGAATCTAGCAGCTCAGATGAGTGGAATCACAAAAGCCGCCTTTTGAATTTCCGGGTAGTAGATTGGTATGTACGTACCAGCAAACCCACTCCTATACCAACGCCGACACAAATACCAAGCCCAATCCCTACACCCACCCTCACACCAGCATTGAACCATGAGAGTTCACCGTCTTCTCCATCTATGTATTCTGTCCTCCTCCAGTACATGTTGCTGTAGTCTTCTTCATTTTCTGGTTTGTAGTTTCTGTAATCTGCTACCTGCACATCAAGATTGTAGATAGGTTCAAAACCAGGAAATTATAAAAACAAAAGGTCAAAATATTGTGACTGAACTAGATGCCTCCATCTATTTATCTTTCCCTCCACTCAAATTTAGTATTTTTCAATAAGTCAATATGAAATATATATAATGCTGAAGGAAAATCATAGCCATGAAAAAATATTTAATGGAACACTAATTTCTAGTCTTGATGATGGAACGTGAACTAAATAGGTAATCCAAGAAAAGACTTGCATCAAAGAAAGCACAGAATACAAGGAGTCATTCCTTTGTACATTATACAGGTGCGAGCATGCACTCTTTAAGAGATAAAATAAACTGACATCATCAATTTTTCTCTCATATGTACTCCATCCGATTCTAACTACAATTAAATGCAAACCCATGATAAGAGCACTACAAGCATATTAAGAAAGGATCTAGGAGATTTAAAGTGGACCCATGAAAAGCACACTCGAGAAGATGCAGTGAAACTGATGGCAGCTTGATTATGAAGCAAAAATATTTTAACAGTCAACACAATCCAGAGTACATAACAATTCAAAGCATAAGACCTCTAATTGGATGTGCTTCAAAGATGAAAGATAATTGGCTTAACGATGGTTACTAATGAACCCATAATGCAGGAAACTCTCTATAACAATCCACATTAAACTATCTATACCCAGGAGATTGTGGGCCTAACAAGTGGACACCACCCCTCCACATGGCTTTGGGCTAAAGATCATCCGTGTCAGTTTTGGCAGAACAAGGATATTGAAAACAAAACAACATAAATGAGAAGGGAAATTGATTACTACCCTATCACTAGAAAATTGTGCCCCCCAGCCCCTGCCCATACCCCCAAGACACATTTAGGATAAGATTGCACTTTCCAGCCCAAGCATCAATGTCAAATGGGACTTTTTCAGTGACATGTTTCAAGACAAGAAGCACATAACAGGCGTAACAAAAGAACTACTATAACTTCTAAAACACCAAAGTTTTGAATCACACCTTCTCTTATAGCAACTAATTATCACTAATTTACCTCTAAAGAACTTGTAAATACAGTATAGCCTAGAAATTAGCCAAACAGATTGTCGCAACTCAGATAACCAAAGAATAACCAATAAGAAAATTTTAAGTAACATTACCTGCCAATCAAGCCCTGATGATGCATGTTTTTCACTTTCAGTTGTCTCATACTCTGGGATTGCATCCAACATGCCCTTCCTGTTATGCTTCTTTCGAAAAGTAAGCTGCAAAGTCTTAGTTAAGATGATTGGTGTTCCTGAGAAGCTTCCCGCAACATAAACCTCAATTGTGGGCAATGGTAATTCAGGAACCATGGAATGTTTTCCCTTCAGAAAGCTGGTGCCAGCACTGATCTGGGATTCACAATTCATGCTCCAGCATTTGACGTTGTTTTTTGATTCCCCTACGATACCAGTACTATTAGACATCTCCAAATCTCCAGATAAAATGAGATCTTCTTTGTCGAATACCTCAAATTTCACACTTCCCGTCAACCTAATACTATCTGTGCTCACAAATGTTACTTCTTCAGATTTCTTGTCCACCCTATCTCTTCTAAGAAGTGAAGAGACACCATCAGAGTAAATGCTACTTCTAGCACCATTAACTTCTAAGAGGGTGTCAGGGCTCAATGGGATGTGGTTGAGAGTGAGAAACTCAGGGGTCAAATCATCAACCTGAAAATTACCGATCCTCACATAAAAGACTCTCAAATCAAACCAAGGCAATGATAATTTGGTACAGGGTTTGTATGGAGAGTATTTAATAATTTGAACGCCGGAATCAGATGCTACACCATTGATTCGTGTTTCACAAGCATTCTCCATAATTCAGGAGCTTATTCCTCGCTGAAACCCTCCAATATGAATTGCAAAGATGACATGGCAAGGACCGAGTGCATAATATAAAATAGCCAATGAGAACCTGTTTCAAGATCAAACAAAGCACTTCCCATTCAGATAAACAATCACAAAGGAATGATTATACATACCTTTTACAAAAACAGAAATAGCAGAAAATAAATTGGAAAAAAAAAACCCAGAAATCCAACTAATTAGAGCCATATTCACACGACTAGTGAACAGAAAGATAACATGTCGCCAGCTAATAAAGCCTATTAAAAGGAAATCTAATATTTAGGAACAGAAATCCTTGAAATAAGCAAAGAAGAAGAAGAAAAAATCATAGTGGAGCTGAGAGATCCAAGCCAACTGTACCACCACCATCTGTGCAACACAAGTTATAGAAAGTACACACTCCATTGTATCTACCCCAAGCACAGCTAGGATTCCAGAGCAGTTCAACCAAAATATTAAACAATAGAACAAAACAAAGTCAAGAGAAAAAATCGCAAACAAAATATACTATAATTCAAACAACAAAATCCAAAATAATTAACAGATACAGCAACAAAATCATGTCTTTGACGAATACCCACCTAGGAAAACAAAAATTCTTCAATAAAAATTTCAAAAATTTTCAAAGAAGAACAAGAGTTCACAGAACATAAAATTCATGTATTGGATGTAAAATAAATAAATAAACCCACCAATAGTAACAGATAAGCAAGCGTAATTCCCTTCTCTGTCTTCACTGCCCTCGATTGAAACTAATCAAAATATCAAATTGACAAGCTTATGGACTGATCAATTTAACCATCTTGCCTTCTCATCGGAAGAAAAATTGTCGTGCACAAGAAATTAGAGAAAACACGCGTAAGGACGTAATTGCCGGCCATATACAAATAACACACGTCAAACAAGCAGACAAAAATCTCTCCCTTCCTCTAGAGAAATATAGAGCCACAACCAAAAAAAAATCTCAAAAAAAAAAAAAATAAATACAGTCTACTTACGAAAATCTTCCATCCACAGCCTCAATGTCTACCAAATTATAAAGCGAGACGTTACTAAACAAATCGTTTTCGAGCTCTAAGCTTAAAGCTTCTGATTTCCCAAGGAGAATTCGTGGCCAACAATAGCAGAGAGACCCAAATTCTTTTTCTCTAATTTCTGTTTTAGTACGGGTAGAGGTAATCTGAAATTCTCCAAAGGTCTTGAAATTGAGTGATGGGACATTGATTCATGTCGAATAATATTGTATGGTAGAGGCAATCGGAATGGAAATGGGCCTGTCTGACGTTGGTTGTACAATATGACGATCTTATCCGATTGGGAGCCATCGATTTGCAATCACGAGGCTGGCGTCTCTTTCAAAGGTATTTGTGGTGTTAGGGCCGTAGACTTTGAGAAAAATTAACGGCTCCATTTGCTCCACCGTTGCTTGTAGTTGTTTGTTGCATAGTGATTGGGCCGCACAAGCCCATTGAGACTCAATGCTTTCCCCACCTGTTGACAAATTTGCAGCCGCGCACTCCATATCAATGGCCCAGTTAACTTTCATCGCTACCAGAAGACGGGTAGCATCTCCCAACTCCACGACCCATAAAAACTTTCATTCAAAGAAGGAAACAGACATCAAATATGCAGAAAATGACATGAACCCAACCCACCACAATAAGTTGAGTTTGGTATGACGAAGCTCACTCTCACTTCGGCATTAAAGTTGAGCATTATTATTAGAATCATAGGCCAGAGCTAGCTCATGGTTGGTGACAAACAATTGACCATTACTAACTGAAAAAGCTACATTGATTCATACCATATTCAGCACATGCCAGCGCAAGTACATGTACGCCAGCTTACGGTCTATAACCAGTCTTGCGTTGCATGGAACTGACGTGACACGCTTTCTTCCTTGCAATATACGACATTAAATAAAATATTATATTATATTATGTTTAATAAATACATATTTTTTTTAATATACGACTGTATATACTGTATTATATTCTTATACCAATACTGTTGTATAATCATGGAGGGCTTCGTGAATTAGCTGGAGCCCACCAAGAAAGAAAAGTACGGCTGCCGGCTTTAAGCTTTTCCACAAGTTGACGCGTAGATGTTAAGGGCTCGAGAGGCCTCAAGTTGACTGTAATTAACAATATTAACTAAGATCTTCAGTTTTTATGCGAGTCAAAGATTTTTTTTTTTTAATTTTTCTTTTTCACTTTCGGATTCTGTTATGGAATCCATGATAGGAGAAGAAGCAGAGCTTCATATTGATACAGAATTATCGCCAGGGTGATTGTTAAAGAACATGGCTTCACTGCATATGGATATTGGAGGTGGGGTAGACCTCCTTCACAGGTTTCCCTCAATCGTCCTTCTCTTATTCTCTTTGTTTTCTTTGACAAAATTGTACCAAGGCAACAAAAACGACGACCAATACATTTATTCAAACTTTGCTTAAACATTGTGAGCCATACTGTTCACCTAATCCTAGTATCATCCACACAGGGAATTTTCCACAGGTTTTTTTTTTTTTTTTTTTTCCATCTACCCTTTACCGGGTTTATGATTGGTTTCTTTCTTCCAATCCTAAATGTAACATGGTGATAATTTCATGTTAAATTCTTCCACCAAATGGTAGACTGACGCTAATTGTGACTGAGATGAAAGACTGAGGATACAAAACAAAAGCCTCGAAGAGACAGGCGGTCGGTCGACTGACTTTCAGTGACAAAGTACACTGATTTTACCCACGTAAAATCCAGATGCTTTTACTCATATGTGGGAATAGAAGAAGAGCTACCGCAAGATCGGGGTAGTGAAATAATATAAACTCTAAACAAATCTAACCATGGTTAGACTTAGGTTTGGACTTAGACTTGGCAATTCATCTGGCACAGTAAGGATATAAAATATAGAAACTAGAGAGCGATGGACAAAAGAAAAAGAAGGATGATTTAAGTGGCTTTTGAGCTTTTCTTTTAAACGTTAGTTTATTATTATAATACTGTTCAATAGGAGTAGGATGGAAGAGGAGAGGTCCCTTTTATTATTATCTTGGGTAATATTAGTAAGACGCGCACACATAGAGGAAGAAGAAAGAGAGGGAGAGAGAGCGTGTTGATGGGTTTCCAGAACCTGGATATTGGTCAAAGATATTAGTCCAGTTATTGCTTTAGTAGGATCTCCGAGAGAGAAGAAGGGAGAGAGTTGTGAAATATATTTTTCTTGGGAAAAAGAAATGGGTGTTTGTCGAATGGATTTGGGGATTCAATACAGAAGTAATAAGGGGATGTAAAACATCAAAACTAGTGGAAGATTTGATTTTGATGATTTATTTGGGTTAGAGGTTAATTGGTTATTGGTAGATGTACAGTAGTTGTTGGATAGAGTGGCATATATCCATAGCTTATTGATAGAGGAGGAATATATATGTACACAGATAGATATTGATGGGTAAAAAGAAGCCTCAAAAAACCAAGGAGCTCTCAGTAGCAATTGCTGAAGCTTCATCGGCAGTAGATGAAACCCAGCAGCAGCAGCAACCACAGCCACAGCCACAGCCTCAGACTACTAGAAAGAGAGGTAGGCCTCGAAAGATAGTTGAAAAGACTGAAAGTGAAGAGAACAAAGAACAAGCAGCACCGGCAGAACCACAAGCACCTGAAGAAGTCAGTGAAAGTCGATCAAAAAAAGTTAAAATCAGCGAGGAAGAAGAAGAAGAAGAAGAAGAACAACAACAAGAGGTAAAGCAAGAAACTGCATCAGTTTCTGTGGGAGGTACAAAAAAAGGAGACGGACAATCTGTGGAGAGGGAGCTGCCTCCAAGAAGAAGCAGAACTCGGAGAAAAAGCAAACCCAGAAAGAGCAGCTGAAAATAATACTTGGTAATAATACGATTGAACGGTCCGGGCGATCTCCTTTTATTCTTCTGTTATTTCATATGACAATTAACTCTGTGGATAGAAGGCAAAGGGATTCTCTTTCCTTTATTCACCTCTCCTTTATTGATAATCAACCCTCGAGGTTTCATGATTAGCAAATATTGTAGATTTCGTGATCATTTGTTGTTTTCTCTATCAAATGAGAGAAATTAGAACCTCACGTTTGTATTTGCTTGCAGTGATTGTGATTTATCAAGTTCTTTATTATCCTTGCATCGTTATTTGAAGATAGAAAGGATCACATCACTCTTGATTCATTCATACTAAATCTTCGATGATTATCATCATATATTACGAATTAAGATTGATTACATGTAATATGTAGTTGATCGATCTTTAACATTCGATAATTACGGAGACAAAGAGAACGGGCCAAGTCGATGAAAAGAGTTATTCTCTGTAGGTATTATGATTGGGTTCCGGAGACATTGATGAGATGCAGACTGAAAAGAATGAAATCTGAACGTGGGGAGGGAAGAGGAAAGGAGAAAGGAGGAAGCAACTGAATGGTAATTGTCGATGGCAGCGCCAGTGCCAGTGCCAGTGCCAGTGCCAGTGCCAGCTCTGTGCTGTGATATTCGACAGAGGCTCTGAACTATAATTGCTTTGGGCAAATTGATGACAACTCATCGTCATTAGCACGTGACTGTCACGCTCAAGTACAACAATAATTTAACGAAACACGTTCTAGCCGCCTCGGCCACCAATGGATTGGTCGGAGAAGTTGACGAAGGGAAGAAAAATAGGAAGGGGCGTGGCGCACACGCGTTTTGGTGGGAGACTGAATACGGGGTTTTTGCCGACTGGGAAAAACACCAACGCAAACAAAAAGCCCAATGAGAAGGGGATCGTACCAATGGGGCCGGTTATAATTATGAAAATCAGACGAAGTCAAAAAAGAAAGAAGGTAAAAGAAGGTAACAGCAGACATGGGGGTTGGGCTAAGCAAAGCAAAACTAATGGCAGGAAAGGACGGTGGAGACAGACGTCTTATATGGAAGGACGGTCCAGTACAACTCTAAAAAACACACTAGAAAGAGAGAGAGACACGCACGCAGAGACAGTAAGTTCGTGATTTATCAATCCCACACGCTGCGTTGCCGTGTCTTCACGCGCTTCACTGGTTGTCGGTTTCATCTGCCTCTACTGTCGCGTCTACTGTTTCATTGGGCGCACGTAAAACCGCAGCACAACTCAAAGGCGGGCGTTTTTCTGAGAAAATTTCGCGTCAACCAACCTTTAACTGGCCGTGGTCCTGCTGGCTATCAAATCTTCTCCGCCTGGAAAATTTTAAGTAAATTGATTTTATTATATTATTATAATTAATAAATATAATAAAATTATTTAATTAATAATAATAATAAATAAAATTTTAAAAAATAAAAAAAGTATAAATTTTTTAATCACATTAATTATATAATAAATTTTTTTATTTATTATTAATATATTAAATTTTTTATTTTATTAATTAAATATTAATATAATAAAATTATTTTATCTAAAATTTTTTTTAGGTGAATTTAAATAATTAGAAACTGGCTATAGCATTCTATAGCATTCCCTATAGCATTCTACCAAAACTTAAAGAAAATGGCTTGCTTGGTACTGCAAAGTGTTGATCTTCTGGAGACCCAAAGGGAAGGGAAGGGCAGGGCAGGTTACTGCACAACATATGTCAATGGAAGATTGCAATATGAAACAGGAGGTGCAACCAGTTTGTAAGTGCAATGTTCCTTGTACCAAGCAACTTCCCTACATTGAGATGGGCTTTCGATAATATGAAAGGACAGGTAAATATTAGATAAAACGCAAAGCAAAATGACAGAAACGTTAATGAAGGGACAGAGAGATAACGCATGATAAACAATAGCATGCGTTAAGATTTTTAAGATTTGTAATTGAAAGTGATATGGTAGATAAAGACATTTCTGGATGCTTAAAATTACCCATCTACAAGTCAAGGATTGTACAAGGGGAGTTGTTAGTGGGACTGGATTTGCTTACTCCACATCAGTCCTATGGTATAAATACATAATAGTGATATTAGTAAAATTGATGCTTGAATACCATCACCCGAGAGAAGCTGAAACGACAGACTATTGCCAGCACAAGCAATCCCATTTTTCAAGACGGTACAAGGTAAGAAGCCTCAGCAAACATCCTTAACATCATGTAACTATAGAGATGAAGAATTGGAAGATTGTTGAACTGTTACAATAACTGAGATTGCATATGGATAGAGACTAAGCACCAAATTCCCACCCAATGTTTTACAACAAAGAGACTTTTATAGAAAGTGTACTGATATGAACATTAAAAAGAGCATTCATAATATAACAAAAAAGCACCACTTATAAAAATTCATTGACAAAACTTGTGTAACGCATGGAGCAACGAGACCTAAATAAAGTAACCTTATAACGATCTATTGTTGCTTCAAAAATAAAACATTACAAAATTTTATATTCTTCAAGTTTAAAAGTATAAACAAATACAGTGGTCAAAAAATAATCTCAACTAAGAATAGTACCCCTAGATATAGCCATGTACCACTACCAGCAAACTGTTTCAACCTTTAAAAGAAAAAATGAAGAAAAAGGGTCAAAACTATTTTACATCCCTTGTGGGCCTAACCTGGCGGTTCAGCGACTTGATTTGTGATGTCGCTCCTTCTTATACCGAGACTGCTCTGGATCAAATCCACCTTCCTCAGCTCCATAGACAGCCCAGTGAGGCGTAGCAGCCATGTAATCCTTGCTGCTGAAGGGTCTTCCTGATGCAACCTGCAATTTCATCAAAAATATATTATAAAAAAATAACTTTCTAGAGACTTTGGAGATTGAAATTGGTGAAGTACTAACCAGGTCATGAAACTTTTCGTAGTCTATCCATGTGAACCATTGGCCATTGACCTTGAACTTCTCAGTTTTTGCCAAGAGAACACAACACGAGTGGACATGCTCACATGCAACCTCGTACTCCCCTTCGCTTTTCAAAGCTAAGGCCTCTGAAAAGGCTTTCACGTCAGCATGCCATGGTACATTCTCCATTGTCAACTTTGATGTAGCAGATCTGTAAGAAGAACTCCATTATTATGCAAGCACAGGATTTTAAATAATAGAACTAGACTGGGATTAAAAGACTTACGACCCACAGTACGTAACACCTTTGATTTCAACAAAATCTGGATTTCCAATACTAAAAAGTTTAGAATAAGCATCTATGTCTTCTGTATTCCACCCTTTCACCAGTGTCAGACGATAAACTGTTCGCTGCTGTTTCTCTCTCAGACCTTTCAAGGAATCCTGGCATGATTTACAAAAGAACATGAATAACTAATCTCTGAGATGCTAAATTCACACCAGCATCACAGCTATTGCATGCCATGTTGGTTGCCCCAAGGCATTAATACCAGAATAAGACTCGCGATCACATGGGTGTAGAAAATATTCATTGCAGACTTAAGCCTCAAGATATTCACTCTCCCGCATTTGTAATATGACCAACCATATACCACAAACTTTGTTTTCTCATTCCCCCTCCAACATAGATTTCTCAGAATTCCTCCAGCTTTCTCCTCAACATGTCACAAACTTTAAATATATATACACCAATAAAACATACTTACAATGAACCGCTCCCAAAAGTCCCCGAAGAGAGGTCGATCAATTGCCTTCAAGCTTTCCTTTGTTGCAGCATCCACACTCACATATAACTGCACGTGTCAAAGAAATCACATAGGTTTGCTATTCATGACCAAGGATTCAATTTCTGTTTCCAACATACTGAAAAAATGGTGACCAGCAGACCTGGGTGACTGGCTTCAGCAATTTAATTTTGTCAGGAAATTGTGCATTTGTTACGAGAAATGTCGAAATCCGCCTTTGGTGCAGCTCATCCACAAGAGTATTGATCTCTGGATACATAATTGGTTCACCAACAAGTGATAAGGCACAGTGCCTAGGAGTAAGACCTTCATTCAATCGCTCCATTGTAACGCCTACACACATAGAATTTTATAGTCACTGCAAGTAAATAAGTCTATGCGTATATTATCAACTTGAGAACGTCTTTTCTTTTTTACCCTTTTCACATTCAAAAGGTTTAGTTACTTCTATAAAAGAGTGTCCTTGATTTACAAGTAGTGACGGCACACCAATTCATGGTGTGTAGTGGAGGTGAAGAATTGGGAGGTGCAAAACATATAACTGAAAATTTTACTACTTTCTTTTTCTTCCCCATGGGTGGATGTGAACTTTTTTGTCTATAGCAGAATGCACAATTCCACATGGCTTATCAAGTAGAACAAATACATAACATTTACCAGGAACTCCTTTCATTTGCTTAATCATCTTTGTATGTAGGTCTATTGCTGTATTCACAATCTGTAGTGGATCATCCATCTTCCACTGCCAACTCCTCCCTACAGGATTCGTATGATGCCTCCAGCAGAAAACACATTTGTTGGCACATGCCAAACTAGGAGTAGCCTCCATGCATCTATTCCCATTAAAAAATTCCCAATTAAAAGGAAATCACTAAGACTTACAAATTACTTGATATTCTGAGGGGACATGAAATGAATGCTAATTATAATAACTCAAAACAAGGAAAAGGCTTACTAAAAGCATAAGTGATAGTTACCTATGACTTTCAATGCCATAAAATGAGTGCTTGTAGCAACCTCCTCGGCCTCTAAGTTGTGACTTGGTCCATCTACAGATTTTTACACCACTGTGGGAACCAATGATTTTATACCCCTGTGAATCAAATGCAACCAAGAATATCAAAAACTGCCATTATAAGTGTAAAATTATAACCAGATCCTACCACAAAGCCAGCTAATACGGCAAATCATTTAACAGAAGAAAAATGAACATTCTACACTATATGTAGAAATCTCTGGGGCATAGCTACTAGTGGTTCCATATGTTCTTATAAAGGATATGGAGTTAACAGGACTAAGCTTTATCCAAATTTTAAAGACACGGACATGGATCCTCCGTCAACAAAAGGAGATATAAAAGCAGCAAAACTTCGTCCATCAAAATTCAGAAAGAACAAATAAGCATTACCTGCTTCTCTAGACTCGCTCTAATCACCGGTGTAACCATATCTCTCTTGCCATCGTTAACTTTTCCATTAGTTACAGCAACATTGATCGACCTCCTGGACGGCCCTTTACCAGCAATATCCTCTAGATCAACCACCTCCGATTCGACCACCTCATCATTGTCATCATCATCATAATCATCATAATCACGATCATCACCATCACTTTCCATTCCCACAATAGTCTCAGCATTTCCAATATCATTCCCTCCTTGATCACTACCATTCAGAATCGCAACCACTCTTTTACCCCAATCCTCAAAAACAACGTCCAGTTCACCACCGTCCACGTCTCCCTCAACAACCGGTAAAACCTCAACCGCACCCAATTCTCTCATTTTCGTCGACAAATCTCTCGCCACCATATTAAACGTTTTCTCATACGCTTTACTTCCCACACCAAAAACCGCAAACTTACATTGCGAAAGCAGCAACGACCCCACTCTAAAATCATTCGCGCTTTCCTCCAGCCAATTCGTAAAAAATTTTGCGGCTTCAGGTGGCTTACCGTCTTCCCAAGTGGATGCAACAATCAAAATTAGAGTTTCTTTGGGTAAGTCTTCGGGCTCGTAGTTTTGGGGATCGACGAGGTCGAATGGGAGATCGTTCGAGGTTAAGAGAGAGTGAAGACGCTCAGCTAGGGTTTTCGAAGTGCCAGTTTTAGAGATAAAAAAGACCTTTCCTTTTTCAGGCCTATGGTTTTGAGGCTTTTTGGGTTTTAACGAGATACTGAGAAGCTTGTTGAGGCGGCGAGATTTGTAGACGAAATAGAAGGTGGTGGCCGAGAGGAGAGCCACGAGAGTGAGGCGAGCGCGTATAGAAGACGAAGACATCTTTGGGGTTTCGTCTCTTGGTTTTAGGGTTTATAAGACTCTCACATTCATGGTATACCGAGAGTAGAAGAGAGGCAGAACGAAGTGAAAACTGTAAGCGGAGGAAGAAGACTACTGGTTTAGCACGTCCAATTTGCCAGTGCACAGGTCTGTTAGGTTCCTTTCAAGTACTCTGCTTTGGGCTCATGATTTATTGATATGGGCTTGTTTTCAATACTAGATTTGGGTCATATTTTATTGGTCAGGCACATTCGAAAACTAGGTTTTCATGCCCATTGTCCGTGATTAGGCCCCATGTCTCAGAAAATCCGAAATTTTCGTATCGGACACGGTGCCTGGAGGAATCATACCAGAAGATGATCATGAAAAAAGTGAACTAAAATCTCAGGATACATTCAATAGCTGGAATACAATTCATATTATTTTCATCAAGCAAGAGGTTACTCCTCTATCTCCCACTTACAACTTGTCATTTGTAATGTCATTTCCTGAGAAAAATACAAAGAAAGTCCAAGAAAATTAGAAAAAGGCTGAATTGTGAATGATTTTACTGGTCGTCTGACACACTGTGAATGATTTTACATGTGCCCAACCAAAAATGAAGAATCAGTGTTTCTTTTTGTGGTACCGTTAAGCCGTCATTTCTTCCAAAATCAAAATAGCACAACAACTCAGGTCTTTGATAATATTCGATATGGTATCTTGCTGATCTATGGAACTCCACAAAAGAGTGGCGTTGTGGAACTCAAAAACACTTTTTTTGTTACAGAGGGAACAATGGAGCTTGTATTCACCTCACATCAGAGCATTGGCCTTGTACAAATTTGCAGTCATGCTATTTACAAAAACTGCCATAAGGTTTTTTGCACACGTAGGATTCCTTCCTTGTTCTGGGCACAAGTCATCCGAATTTCCCAATTCAAGCTTCTCAATATTCCCTCTAATGGATCAAGTATCTCAACCCTATCACGAATTATTGCCTAACCTCCAGGCCTTAAGTATACGATCCATCTCAACAACAATGGAAACTGGATGCTTACACCTGTAGATGTAATATTCATGGGGTCAAAATAATTGATGAAAAACAAGTTAGTAGCCTTTAGAGATGATATGGAGAGGAATGCAAGATGATTATCCTCAAACCAAAACTGGAAAAGCACACTAATCTGTCCTTAAGCCGCGAGAGCACATGATCAGCATGCAAGAGATCATAAGACCTCGGGTAAGTCCCAAAGGGCTCGCACCAATCATGGTAGATTCCGCGAAGGCCGCGGTCAAAAATAGCAGAAAGTGTATCTGGTGCATGTACAGGGACTACATTCATCACCCGAGTTTTCTGTTGTGCAAGTGCTGCAGCAAATATGAGTTTTACGATGAAAAAAAGGATTCAATTCCCTATCATCAGCGTTCATTTTCTATGCTTGCATGATATAAAAAGAGGACTTCAGGAAACAAGGAGCAGAATTACTAATCTGGATGAAAGAGAACACATATGTTGCGCATCCTGAGAGTGGACCCTACAAGCTGATTGTGCAAACAAGACACCTTGCCTTGCAGAGTAAATTTAAAAGAGGAATTTTTATATACCTCCCCTGAGGTTGTACATAATTGCACCTGCATGGTATGTTTCAAATACTGTCCACTTACCTTCCCTAAACTTAATTCACTATTGTAAAATGACTAAAAATGCCCAGTTGTAAGTTTGCATACCCTCCATAGATGGCTTTCATGTCCATCACATTCCGGATTTTAGACCAATCAACACCCATTCCTGTGAGATATGATTTGTCAACCATAGCATTTCCAGTGGTTTGCGACCGAGATCAACTTTTCTTCATCATTCAACCAGTCGGTAGGTTTCAAGCCTCTTTGGCCATTCCTCAGGCCACACTGTCCCGTCTTGTTAAATTGAAGATGGGATGATGTGTAAGCAAGTTTTCACAGCCACATACCTGTCCAGAAAAATTAAAACAAATATCATATTGGTAGCAAGCATTGATAAATACTCTTAACTGAAGAAGAAAGAACCCCGCCAAAACTAAATTAACTTACAAGATTAACTACCAAAAGTTCCCTTGGAAACACAAATTTAAAAATCAATAGTGGGGAAATAGATCTGTGTGGAATAGTTTAAGCACAGCAACAATAAATGAATGGGAGAAGTCGTAATCTAAAGCATGAAGGAAATCCCATCAATATTTTTATACTTGAAAAGTAAGAAACATCGAGTACCCAGATTGGTAAATCACTCTAAATGGTTAACTTTCAACTGGAATAGTTTAGTTATGGCTAGTGGAGATAGTGCTGTCGATGTTAAGTAATAAACCTTATTTTAATAATATTGGTAATGAAAAACAGAGAGAGAAGAAAGGTTAGAAATGGAAATGGTTGAAGTACAGTAAGATAACGTTGTCTTAGGCAAGGGCTTGTGTCGCCTCCGACAACCGTTAGGCACAAGAAAACAAAGCCGATATCTCATGTAGTAAGAACTTTCCATGTGAATGACCAGCAGTGAACATTTCACTCATTCAAGTTATTACTATCTGTATTTTTTAATGGCTGCTGCTGGTTGTACCATGGTGTATGTGAGCGTCACCAACTTAGTAGCGGGCGGTGGACTGTGAAACAAGGAACAGATTTTGGCAGGCCAAACAAATTTTGTTTTAATCTTCTTATTGTTGGATGAACTTAAGGTTTTCAGTCTATATATTAATAAAGTACAATTAAGCTGTCCATTAAAACCACATCAGACAAGAAGTATCCCTTTCTTCACTGCATTCTGCCTAAATATGAACTATACTACAGCCTAAGTAACTAAATTTGTAGGGTCTTTCCCTATAACTTCATTGCATCTTTGAATCGGAGTACACAGAAAACCCTAAATTTCACCTATCCTCTAATACGTCTCCTTCCGAAACATGATGCGTTGTGGTGGTTGACACTGTACTGAGAGATGGAGTAAGCCCAGTGGTCACCAAGGAAGAAGAGACTTGGGAGTGTTGAGTGACTGAGGAACTACTAGAAGATGGATCTGAAGTATTACTAGGAGCCTTTTCCTGAGATGCGTGCATGTTGACCTTAATCCTGCATTCACAACATATATTAGATCTTTCTCTGGGTTCATGACGAGCCCTTATATGGTTCAATTTATGTTCAATACAGCATTGTGAATCAAGAAATCAAGGGTGTTCTTCTTCAATTTGCTATGAAGGATGATATCAACGGTTCTGTCGTCCTGCTTAGCAACAGCAGGATGAACCCCCACCATTAGCATGTATTGCAAAAGAGTAGAACAAATTGAACGATGCCTCAAAGGGCCTTTCCATCTTTTATAGACGTGAACTAACTTGTAAGGGAGAGCAATCCAGTCAACTAGCAGGTTCTGCGTTAAAAAAAAAAAAAACAAACGGAGAATATAAAATTTTACCTGTTGTGGATGTTGACATACTCGTCTGTTTCATCTAGTATCTCTTCCTGACATAAACATTGAGATATAGATCAGAGGAGACAGTTAACATAACAAAGAAGCAACTTCAATTGCCAAGAACATTAATTTGCTGCAGCAGTTTTAGTCATTTATCCCAACATTCCAGACAGCAATTTTAAGAAATCACCATTTGTTAAAATGTAACACTCAAGTGCACTGCCTGTGCACCTTTGCAGTAGAGAAAATGACCTGCTACAACCCCCATAATGCAAGGAACAATACCATCATTACCAATACATTGGAAAATATGTCTAACTTATTACCAATTGAAAAGATGTCTAAATTAAACTAAATGCAAGACTAAATATTGTTGGTCCATGAACTCCTGAGAATGCCAGACCATAATGTGCTAGCAACTTATATGTACCTGAAGAAGTTCTTCAATGACGTCCTCCATGGAAATAACACCAACAACATCCTCATTGGGTGGAAACTCTGGCATAGGACCATTCTCAATGTCCAGAATGCAAAATGAACAACCTCTGTGTCGTTTCTTAAAGGCGGGAGTAGCTGGTGGACTTTTCTTTGTCTGCTTAGCATCTTGTGATTCCAATTTATTCCCCAAACATTGGGCAGCAGCATCCTCATTATCACCTGAGAATTCAACCAGACAGTTAAATTTAGCCCAAAGAAAACAGCTCAGGCAATAAAACCATCTTGCAATGGCTATTAATGATAACTCAAAACAAGTGCAACAACATCAGAGGAAGAGAAAAGGGGTTCTTTCTTGATGCAACTGAAAACACATAATTTGCTAAGTGCCAGAATGACAACTTTCGGGAATAAATAAGGTAACAATAACGAAATGAGGTTCATGGTAACAGCAAATTTATCATGATTTTCTGAAAATTTTGAAAACACTAGATAATTTTTCATGCTTCTTAGTTACAAAGCTAAACAGGACATGTAAACTTGAACACCTTTAAGAATTTCAAAAACAAGTGCATCAGGAGTAGAACAATATATAAGTTATGAGTTGAGGATAAAAAATGGTTTTGAATCTTCCAACTCTAATCAATACCATATAATGTTCCTATTAAAAAAATTAACAGAATCTTTTTCCTGTTGCTGCTACATCCATCCTCACCTTTTTTTGATGATTTCTCAGGTTGTCCTCTTGGCTTCTTACAGCTGTCCTTAAACTGTTCACCCTGTTTCTTGCCATTTAGATCCTTGTATACAACAGCAATGTGGCTATGACCCTTCTGAAATTCATTTAGAATATCATACAGAGGCATGTCTTCTGACACCCTGTAGGATAAATAGAACAGTAAAACAAGAACAAATAAGCACCTCCATAAACAAGAACAAATAAGCACCTCCATCTATAGGTCTACCCTCCCCTAAAGAAGGCAATACAAAAATTAGAAATTGCCATACCGCGGTATTTTCCTTATGATCATTTTTCTCAGAGGAACTGCATCCCTGGGATCAACTGCTAAAAGATTTTTAACCTGCCAACATTAGAGATGGAACTATTGAATTCAAGTAATACCAGGAAAGCAGAAAACATAAATTCTACTTCATTTATATTTATATTATAGATGCATAACATGGAAGAAACTTATAGTTTGAGATTTGATTGGGGCTTACCCAAAAAAAAAAAAAAACATTGTTTTGATGGTGTAACATGAAGAATTATGAAGAAATTAGTTGCTGTGAATAATAACATAAATAACAAAAATGAATGGTAAAAATGAACAAAAACTAAATTTTTGAGACATACGAACAAAAAATTTGGAGAACAAACAAAAAAAGGGTGCAAAACAAGACAAGGGAAAGAGAAAACTCTAGGCATCCATACCTTCACTAATACACAGATAATTCAATGTTGTCTTAATTTACTCTTTCTTATTCTGAAATTATATGCGCATCTAATTTATGCAATGATGCCCTCTTACAAATTATATACACCATCTTCATGAATATGAAAAGCAGACGGCAGTAAACAAAACTTCTACTAACATACTCTACCACTCAATGGGGAACGAAACCACATGAACATGGAATGTAATAAAAGTATTAGAAGAAAGAATGTGAAGCATCCATTGCAATTGACAACCCACAAAACATGATATTGCATGTAGAAAGCAATAAAATTTACCAGAACAAGGCCAATTATGTTTTTCGGATTTCCAGAGTAAACAGGAACTCTACTATGACCCATGGTCATTATTGTATTTAAGGCATCCCTAAATCACCAAAAAAAAAAAAGGGAGAAAGAGGGAGAGAGATTTAGAGAAATGAAGAACACGTAGGATATTCTAAAAGAAAGCACAAGTATCCAAAGACCCACAAATTTAGAGTTGCATCCAGATCAAGAGAAAATGCCTTCGATATGGGAGTCATGGCATCTTTTGCAGTCTTTTCAGTCAACTCAAGAGCACCAGCAATAATAGTAGTCTCATCATGAGTTAGATCCCCACCTTTCCCAGCCTAAATAACAAAGTATGAATGTACATAACCCATAAGAAAATTCGGTCCAGAGGGGAAAGGTTTACGGCAATAAACATTAGCCATAGGTTGATCACCGATTTCCCTCCTGAAACAACTTGTATAAGGTTCAAGCAAAAGAGACATTGATCTGAGCATGCCTAATGCAAACTTAATACCTCATTGCCATGAAAATTCATAAAAGTCTTTAGCTCTGCCCTTCGTAAAAGAACTGCATGCCCCTTACCCAACATCCAATCCAAAACCTAAGATTTACACAAGCATTTACAAAGGAGAAATAGCAAAGGAAATTCAAGTTTTAAATTTCATAGTAAATGTAATTTCAAATACAAATAAGTGTTAATAACCAGCTTAGCTTACAGAAAGCACAAAGCACAAACATTATCCGTGCATCAGTCATACCTTACTAATTGGATAAGATATAGGGTAGAACAACCAAAGAAGAACACGGACAATGGGTGCCATTGTTGCTCCAACAAGCAAGCCATAACGAGTGCAGATTGCTTGTGGCAGTATCTATAGCCCAAAAATAAGTCAAATTAGTTCAGCAAGAGACAACATTTAAAAGAAAAGATGTCTAATTCAGTTTAAAAAAAAATAACCTCTCCAAACATGAGAACTAGAGTCACGGATATCAAGACTGCAGCCCATGGAGGAACCAGCTTGTCCAAGAATATAGGAAGAGCCTAAAAGGAAGAGAAACAGATAATTGAAGCAAATATCCAAAGCTAGAAACCATCAACATTTGTCTCATCAAACCACATTATTACCTCCATTGCAAGAGAGTTTCCAGTCAAAAGAGTACATAGCAGAAGATGCTGATTCTTTACCACAGGAAATATCTTTGCTGCCAAAGGCAGATTGTCATAAGTTAGAACGCAATCAATCTACATATTAACTGGGTTGGTCGTAAGTTGACTCCTAACTAAGTTAGTCAATTCGGTGCCTTCACTTCCCCAAATAGGACCCTTGCATATCAGAATCGACTTGGTTTCGAAACTAGATTACATAACATACGAACAAAAAATTTGCAGTATAAATGATCAAGTGGTTGAAAGCAGTGACTGAGCAGATTGATCACAATTAAAACTTCAATATATATCCACATTAAACAGACAAATGAGCAAATTGAGTAAATTTAAAGCAACTGGAATCCCGTTTGAAAAGGAAATAATGAAGATAAGAATTAATTCAGGAGCCGAGTCAATTTCTGGATAAAAGTGATCAACAGTTTCCAAATTAAGTTGCATACCATCGAACTTTACACGATATTCATGCATAATAAATTCATGGGAAGAGAAAAAGAATACCGGCGTGGATACGATCCTGAGGACGGCCGGACTTGATGAGAACTTCAAGGTCGACGAGTCCTAAAGACATGAGACCCAGCGTTAGCCCAGCCATCAACCCCGCGAAGCTCACCAGAGCTATTATAACTAGCACATACACCGAAAACATTGTTCCACAGCATGCCACGTCCGACGCCATCTTTCTCTCTTCCTCTTCCTCTCGCTCTCTCGATATTTTCCAACAGAAGATTTGCAGGCGTGCTTACGGGGCCTGTTTGACTGTGGCTTCAATACCTTGCCAGTTCAATGTCCCCGATTTGATCGGAAAGTAATCAACCTCTTGTGTGTCAGCACATTTAACTACTAAAGCATATTTCTTGCGTGTATGCACTCACACCCAACCATCGGTTCTATACAGTAACAATCTGGACGGCTGGACCCAGTTCAGGAAATCCTTTGCCCACTTGATTCGGTGTCTGCAACCCAACCATGAGTTGCCTACGTTTTGCCAACCTATTTCTCAGTTGCAGCACTCTTTACCGTTAGAAAATCAGCTCCGTTGATTATTTAATTCAGCAATCTGATTATTTGTTCCCAAGTCCACGTATGCCTCGTATGATGCTAAAGCATCTCAGATTGTCCTGTCGGCTACAGTGTGTAAGAGCACCTGTATCCAGAAAACACGTGACTAATTGTGATTTGCTGACGTGGACCCCCTCTGTGAAACACGGTGCAGAAAAGTTTGCCTCAGGTTTTTTCACCAGTTTGGTCCCCTAGTGGTTGGTATCCATCCCAAATTGTAATAAATGGTACTGGGTTCCGATTCCAGTTCTACTTGTGGAGGTAAAGGCTTGAAATTCTGATAAACTATTTGTTTCGGTGGCTTAAATGATTTTATTTTTCCTCGCGTTCCGTGGCTTCAGACTTTTAAGTGGTTTATAGTCATGTTCAGAAACCTGACACTGAATTCTGAGCTGGACAGGCCCCGGCCCCAGTCAGTCGGACACTGGGAGATGGAATAAACGATGAACGGAGTCGTAACTTGGATAGGCATGAGTAATGTCTGTGGAAGATTTAAATCAAACTATTACATGACTCTTTGTCTTCGGTAGACCAATTAATGCATTTGTATAGTTAACTTTAAGTGTCTTCGGTAAACTACCACTGTGATGTCAAGAAGGACAGGAATCCATGGTGATTCAGCGGTATAAACATTGCAATTGGACATGCAACTTTATACCGAACCCTCCTGCTCCGCTATTTGAACGCTTAATCTGATAGAAATGGAAGATTTTCAATTCCAAGAAACATCCATGAGATAATCTGTAAATATCAATGCAGATCCTTATGTTATTCAACACCCCTCAATTGCCAACTTGATATCGTCATTTAGGAATCTTCCAAGCCAACTACTCCACCCGCTCAAAACACCCTCACGCATCTGTCTTCTACCTTCTACCACTATTGGCAATTTGGCGTGGACTCCATATGCAGTCATACTTGCCCAGTGCAACCAAAAGACAAGTACGTATTTGGTCATGTAACGGGTTGGGTGGTTGTCTTTTCTGATGGGAAGTATTCGTTGTTGCTTTTTTTTTTTTCTTCTTTTTCCTTCATTTCTTTATTATTATTATTTTTTAAAATATTGGGGTTGGACAGGTTAGATAGGGAAGTTTCGACACATGAAATGGTGGCAGGCGTGGACTATTTTGTCACATACCTTTTCATGGAGGAAGACAAGCTGGATACGGTTGAAGGATTTTCTCAAAGGTAGGTTATGTGTGGCTCTCTTTTCTTATCCCTAACTAAGATTCCTACTCCTTGCATAAACACAAACCCTTTTTCTATAATCTATTATATATTGCATGCATTATCTTCTCCCTCTCTTCTTCTATTGCTCTTCAAATTTCTTCATATTCAAAGATATGTCAGACCAAGAAAATGGCTTGCCAGAGAACCCACAATGGCAGCAACTGAAGCTTCCACAATTGTTATTTACTGACACTGCTCGACATCTCCATGCAACAATTGACAATCAGTGGGATTCCCTTCAAAAGACGGCATGCCAAACCGCTGCAGGAAGAGCCCTCTGGACGCACATAATCCATGACCCTCTAGCAGGCTTGCTTGCAGGAGAGACGTATCTAAGAAGTGTTCATGAGAAGATAAAGAAAGACCGTCTCAGCAATGCCAGAGAAATTTCAGGGGTAATGCTTGCCATTCGAACCCTCTGGTTTGATTCACAAATTGAAGCTGCTCTTAATTCTTTTAATAACAGAGAATCCCAGATGGTTCTCCTTGGTGCAGGTTTGTGATAACTCCTCCCTGGTTTTTGACTTGGTTTATCGTATTATGATATGATTAGTAGTAATGTACACGAAGCCAGAGTCTAGAGGTCCCCAGATTATGCATATTTCATCAATTGAACGATGGACATGCACCGCATGAATAGACAATTCAATATAATACATGCAATTTTTGGACAACAAACTATCTAATCTTCAGAACTATTGCACTGGTAAGAAACAGTAGTGGTAAAATACTGGCAATTACATATTTTGTGTAGATAGCTGATATTACCGCATCCAAGAGTCGCAGTGTCTTCCAAAAGGAAAAACAGTCCACCAATTCAGAAGCAGAAGAATGACAAGTATAGTCAATCAAATATTCAGTTGCATTTATAATGATCAAAAGCTTAGTGGTAATTAACAGGAAAACATTTTTATTTGCAGGAATGGACACAAGGGCATACCGTTTAGGTTGCTTGAAGGAAAGTGACATCTTTGAAGTAGATTTTCCAGAAGTCTTGCAAGTGAAAACCACTCTCATACAAGCAGCAATGGAGTCGAGAGATGAACAGCAGCATCTAAGGATGACTGCAAAATCCCTAACCAGAGTAGCAGCAGACATCAGAGAGAGTGATTGGCTTGAAAAGCTTCAGATATCAGGGTATAAGCCAGAGAAGAACACAGTGTGGGTTCTAGAAGGTATCATCTACTACCTTTCGCACACCCATGCCACGCAAGTGCTGAAGATCATAGCGGACAAGTGTGCCCTTGTCCAAACTGTTCTTTTGGCAGATTTCATGAACAAGCAGTCAACCACACTATCTTGTTCTGTCTTCCATTTTTATAGTGATTGGCCTGACCATTTACTGCCATCGCTAGGATTTTCTCATGTCAAGCTTTCACAGATTGGTGATCCAGATGCTCATTTTGGGCTCATGCATGATCAATTAAATCTGTTCAACAAGCTCCGGAGGTTGCCCAGGTCCGTGCAAACCGACCCAGATGATGGAACACCATGCTGTAGACTGTATTTGGTGCAGGCTTCTGGTTCACCAACTCAAACAACTCCATAGAGAGCCATCTGTTATAACATAGAGCCTAGGTATCAGCTCCCAATTAAAGGATGGTTGTAGTAGCATTGTTTGTAGCATTGTCTGAGCAACATAAAACACACACAAATAAACAAATCATAACAAAACATTTGAGCTGTGTGATCATTCTATAAGTAGGTCATAGACGTGGATACTAGCATACATCTAATGTTGTTTACTCTTTTGTCCTAAGCCCATACTAGGCGCAAGCATCCTTAATTTTTCCCAGTAGAAGAATTTCATATACCTTCTATTTCAAGTGAAAAAGAATTTCAAATAACTTATCAAGTATAAAATTCAAATTTTGCAAACTGTTTTAATGGGAAACAGGTAAAGAGAAGCATAACACCCAACCACCAAAGAAAAACTTTGAAATAGAAAGGACTATGCTCGGTCAAAATCAGCTAAGAAAAGGTTTTTCATCTACTGCTTACACTGCAAGATTCTCAAATAAAGAGAATGGCAGTTCTAAAAGTCTTTGTTTCTTGTGGCTAATCAGAGTTCAGGTTGACAAGAACCTAATCACAAAATACATGCAAGCGGTTGGAAACATAAACTGATACAAAATTTACAAATTATTGATACAAATTATAGGCTTAGACTACAGCACAGAGAGAGGCTTGCCTGCCAATATCATTGATTGCATGAGAAGTATTTAGGAAAATTTAAACATAGCCCACCTTCTTTACTTCAAAAATACTACAACACAGATACCTAGCTGCTATTAAAGAAAAAGCCAGCATCGAACAAGGAAACAAGGGAAAGGAGAACAATGGCTGAAATTGATATTTTCAACAATTCCAGTTTCTTCTATGTTCCAACTCCATAAAACAAAAGCATCTTCAAAACTTTGAAGCAGAAAATACACCAGATTGTTCTAATTGCAGTAGAATAACCAGAATGGTCAAACTTCAAGGCAGTCCTTAATGCCCTGCTCAAATTTGTTAAGGGAAGATATGGTATCCATGAGTGCATCTGCCAACTTTTGTCTGCAATAAATATTCAAAATAATTATTAGGAAAGAATAAGGTAAAGAACAAATAAAAAATGTAGATCAAATAATGAACAAGCACATGACTGCCACTAGAATTTAACTTGAGGAGTAATGATGCAAGCAATTCATATGTCAGCAAAGATTTTAAACCAGTACACGGAAACTAACGGACACACACCAAATTAATGGCAGCATGATTGTGTGAGAATAAACACAACTTAAGGCCACTGAAATTGCCCCAATCAATTGTACAATAAACAATGTGGGCAAACTGCCTCAGAATACAATGTCATTGATGGACATGCTTTACTTCAAATCCTAATCCCAGTGTGCACAAAGGATTTTATGTAGCAAATGAGATTTTTCTCCACAATTTTAAACATAAACAATATGTGCTACTGATTTCTATCCCTTCCATAAAACACTGAATTTTCTTTTTCTTTTCGTTGGTAACTGACTGTTGAAAATTAAATTTAGTTTCAGAGATGCTGCTAGTAAAAAGTAAGTTTTCTTGCTCTTGTCTCATATTTTGACTAGGGCAACTCAAGGTTTGTTTGGCCTCCATGCAAATTCGGTTGGGACAACAGTTACAAGATTGCCTAGAAAGACAAAATAAGATAAAGAGTCTAAAGTGGAATGTAAAGTATATTCTATGACCATGAATCAAACACCATGTTTCAAAGCAAAACTAAATATTATTCAGGAAAACAGCTTCACCACATCCATCTTGTAGTAGGCTTGACATGAGAGACATACCTTTTGGAAGAAAGTTTGATATCAGAATCACCAGCCAGCCCATTGAGAGAAGTAAAGGATCTGCTACATAGGAAGCATTAGGGAGGAAAAAAGAGCAAACAATCATGCTTGATGCAAAATTACTCCAGTTTGAGCAAACATAACCAAAATAAAACATCACAAATAAGCAGAGCAGCTGTATTTGGACACATGCCCAGGTAAGCCAGCAACTACCTTATAAGATCATTAAGTATATCTTCAGCTTGCAATTTTGCAGGATCCTTATTATCAAGCAATGAAGAGGCATTCTTCACAATCAAACGAAATGTGCAAACCTGCCCAGTACATGAATTAGAACAAAAAATCACAGCCACATGAGGTCAAGTGGCATGAATCAGTTTCTTTTCCCTAACATCCGTTCAATCATCTATTTATCACACTTGATCAATTTCCGTTTAACAAATGTTACAGAATATGAATCGGTTTCTTTTCATTTCTACGTCACATTAATGATTAAAATGCAATTAGATGCTCAAAAATTTGACCACATCAACCAATTAAGCTGTTGTCAATCTAATTACAATTATCAAAGCTAACTCATTATGAGCTTAAGCTCAAGTAAACGAAACCCTAAACAAAACTATAAAAACAAATACTAATACCTAAACACCAGAAAAACAAACCTCAACACCAGTATTAGCTTGAAATGAAACAAATGAATTCCTCTCTTGTGGAACGCAATCTCTAGCTGCAGCTCTCAACATTTTTTGAACCTCCTCAATATCCTTCTCCGTATAGTCAGATTCTTTGGACACTGTTAAAATCAACCAAATTAACCGATTAAAAATAATAACCTTGAGATACAGCAATAGCAAGAAAAAGAACTTTACCGAGTAAGAGATAGGCAGAGTTTAGAATTTGTCGGGAGGCATCGACTGGCGCCAAAAGAAACTTGTACGACTTCTTCTTTTGTTCTTTAAGCCAATCCTTTGGTCCTGCTGCGTAACAAACAAACAATTAGGTTTTCCGGTAGCCAAAAAGGCGATTAATTAAAGGAAACGGTGCGTACAAATTCCAATGGAGAATGCATTGGCCGGATCGGGCTGAGAAAGCGACGGCACGAAAGTGAGAAATGAGAGCAAACTAGCGCTTCTGCGGGAGATTACAATTCGATTGCTCTGTTGATTCTCTTGGCGTTTGAGCGAGGGATTGTGTTTCAAAACTGGTGGTTTCGGAGGGAACGATAATAAGGCGGTGAGAGTGGAGGGAGAGCAGAAGATAAGGCGCGGAATAGCTGGTGTCATGGTTGGTTGGTGCTTTCACGTTTTCACTAGCGAAACTAACACTATGTCTATATTCGGCTCCCGTACGGTCGCGGTACCGTTACAATCGTTTTTTAATTTTAATTTAAATATTATTTATTTTAAATTTTTTATAAAACATTTTCATATTTAAATTGCCAATTACAAGTCTTCCATTGATGGTATCGACGGATGTACAATACAGCATAGGAGTATTCTCGTAAGCTTTTGAATGTTACCAAGTTGTTGTTTATAATGAGTTTTCAAATTTAAAATTAAATTAATTAGTGTTAAAATATACTATAAATATTATAATATAATAAATATATATTAAATTACAAATATAATTATAATTTATTTAATAATTATATTAAATTAATATCTAATATTTAATATAATTTTAAATGAATTAAATTTAAATTAATTTTTATTTAATACGATACGAATTTAATATATTTAAAATTAAATTAATTATTATTTAAATATCTTATAAATATAACAAAATATATTATAATATAATAAAAATATATATTGAATTGGTAATACATTTATAATTTATTTAATAATTATATTAAAATAATATTTTTTTAACATAATTATTAAATAAATTAATTTTTATTTGATATGATACGAATATAATATAATAATTTAAATTCAAATTATCATTTTTGTTTGCTCCTGAAAGCATATTATTTCCACCAAGTATTTCACTTGTGTTGTTTAACTTGACTTAAAAATCAAAATTTTACATATACAAATTTTAATTTTAATTTAATTTAATGACATATTTCATATCTATTAAAACATAAGCTAATATTGAATTTATAAAAAAGAAGAAGTAGTATAATATAGCATACTATCACTTTATATTAACGACAATAATTTGAACTATGACATTAAACTAGCTTCGAGTAACAAACTACCTTCTCTTCTCTTCTCTTGTAATAAATCAAAATTGCAAGTTTTTGGCAGCAACAAGATGATACTATCATTTTGTGTTACGTATGCACTTTGCATTGTCTAACTTGACTTAAAAATCAAAATTTTACCATCAATAATATACAAATTTAAAATCTAATTTAATTTAATATTATATTTCATATCTAATAAAATATAGGTTAATATTGAATTTACAAAAAAGAACAAGCACCATAATACAATATACTTACATTTTAAATTGATGACATATACATTAGATTATGTAATAGCATGTATTATTAATATTATTATATTAATTATTTTGAAGATTGTGATCCTTTTTTATTATTATTATTATATATGTATTTTATAATAATGACTTGTTATTTTATTGGCATAGTACGGTTGCTACAAGAAAAAATTTCAAGCATATGGGCCATATGTATTGAAAGAAAGATAAAAATAAAGAAAAGTTATGTAGCATTATATTCATTAAAAAAAATTTGCATGAATAAATGGATTGATTAGGTGGCGTGGGTAGAATACATAGAATTGTAAAATTAAGTACGTGTAATTATCAAAAGACTTAAAAGTTAAAAAAAATGATAAATAGTCATTTTGTTTTATATATTATCAACCATTGCACTTATGTTATAGGCAGAAAAGAAGTCAAAATCATGTTATCCACTCTTGCCTTGTTTGCATCAAGGTTAAAGGAAAAGGAAACGAAGAGAAAGATTGAGAAAAGAATTTGTTTGAGGTCTATGTGCAATTGAGGTATTACAAAATTTTTAATTTTATTAATTATAGATATTGATTTTAGGTATCATCATATTTGTTATTGTATTGCAAGTTTTAGTTATTAATTATAAGTATAAATTAGTATTGTTTTATGATTAGAATTTTGTTATTAGTATAATTTTTTTAAATAAACTTGTTATGGATTAATGATTGTTGTAATTTAATTTGTTGAGTAAATGATAACATTATTTTATTTTATTTTACATTGTTTAAAATAGATTTTTAAGTGGATTAATAAATTTGGTTGTAATTAAAGATATTTATATATTGAAATGTATTATATATTACAAATGAATATTATGATTAATTTTATTGGGGATGATTTGTTGGAATATGAAAAATTTTATAAAATTTTATAGTTTTTAAGAGTTTATTTGTTATAGTTACCTCAAAATAAGTTAAAACTATTTTAGAATTATTTTGAGTTATAAATATAATTTACTAAAATATTAAGATATTTTATAAATATAAAATAATTTAGAAACATATTGATATTAACCACTCATAAACACTAACTTCCAGATTTTGTGTTTATACTTGCTGTCATTATTATTATTATTATTATTATTATTATTATTATTATTATTATAAAAATATAATTATAAATTAATAATTTTGGAAAATTTATTTTATTTTAAGATTATATTCAATTTTTGTTAAGTGAATATTTTAATTATTATTATTGAAATTAGTAAATATTATTGTTAATTTTATTTAGAAGGTGATTTTAAAGTGAAAGACAACTAGATAAAAGATTAGAGCAGCCAATTATTTGAATTTCAAGGTAAGTATTTATATGTGATTGTCATGATTTTGATTTTACAAAATTAAAAAATAAATTATTTAATTTATTAAAGATTAAGTAAGTACATTTCAATTTTAAAAAATATTCATGTGTTGTGATTAAATTGAATTTATCTTAAAATATTTATTTAAAATTAATAAAATTAATTTTTGTAATTTTGTTAAAAAATATAAAATATTATTATTTTATTTAAAAATTGTTGAATGTGAAATTGATATGACTTTAATTGATTATGCACTATTGACTTTGAATATGATTTTTAACCTATAGTAAAAGTATGTAAATAAAAAATTATATAATATCACGGTCTCTATGAATGATACTCTTAAAATACGTTGGCTATTAATAAGACGACAGTCATTAAGAATAATATCTCTAAAGTATATTGATTATTTTATAAAATTGTTTAAATTAAAATAATATTTATGATATTTCATCTCATTCGGATAAAAAAATTTATTAACTGTCAAAATAAAAATTTTCTCATATATTATTTTTTAAAATGTTCCTATAATTAAAAATTAAATTAAATTTATTTATTTTATTTTAAAACTTACATTACATGTAAATGACTGGAGGTTAACTCACCCATACTTTTCAGATTTTAATAAAATTAGAGATGATAATTGAAGTATATTGGAGATATACTAACTAGAAGATGTTTTATTGTACTTTATTATATTTTTGTGTGATTAAATGTAAATAATTTTGAGTTATGAAAAGATATTTTAGTAACACATATTATTTGTTTCTTTATTTAAATATAACAAAATAGTTGAAGATATGATAAATATATATAAAAATATTAAAAATTTAATTATAAATTTTATATTAAAAAATTATTTTTATAAAAAAAATTCTATCAAAATTTTTATTTAAAATAATTAATGACATTATAGATTATCTTCGAATAACAAATCTACTTGTCATCTATTCTCTTGTAATAAATCAGAATTGCAATTTCTTGGCAGAAACAGGCCGACACTGTTTGCTTAACGTAGATACCTTAGGCATCTACGTATTCGCAAGCTCGGCCGTGAAATCCAACAATCACTCACCTTCCACCGGAAAGTTGAACCAAAGGGTTCAAATTAGGTCCGGTTGGTACAGAAACACGAAAAACTCGTGATGTGATTATCACGAAAAGATCATTTGTTTTTATTATCCTGAATTAATTCTCATTCCAAGAGTGATTATCTTATTTTAAAGATTGATGCTACAATTAAACCGTAATTATCTACGTAATTATTAAATAAAAAGAGTGGAATATGGAATCGTTTCCTTCCTCCCCATGCCTACGTAACGCACCCCGATTCCAATGGAACAAATTCCCAGCACATTCGCTCTTTAATGCTCGGGGAGCCCAATAACGGTCATAATACAGTGTAACAAAAGAAGAAGTATAATGGTGATTACACTGTTTATTGTCATTTTGCCACGTGTTACTTGAATCAGATTCGGATTCTGATAAAGCGAGAGTGGAAAGATGTCGCATGCTGGCGATTGCATGTCTGGGCCCGCATTCCAACCACGAGTTTCAGTGCTTCCGGCCGTGCTGTCGCGGATTACTACAACTGGCAACCACCGGTGGATTGAGTGGCAGAAAATGGAAATGACGCAGTTGATTATTTTTCCACGTGGAATAAGAAATCGTACCATGGCATAATAATGACATCAGCAAACGCCTGCTGTTTTTTAATATTATAAATTTTATTTATTTATAATTTTTAATAATAATTAAAATAATAATAACAAATGAACGAGACAAGACTTAACGGTTACGGATTGCGACAACTATAGCTCGTACACAACACACATTCAATAATCCCACGTGGCACGGCATCTTGATCTTTGAACTTCAACAACACTACTCTCCCAAGATCCCATCTCATCCCCTCCAGCTTTCTTCCCCACCGCACTCGCTACTCACCGCGCACTCGCTCGCTCACTCGCTCGCATTTACAACGTTTTAGCATTTCTTCCTCCCCATTTGTTCATATTCTCTACAGCAGAGCAACTGGAACCAAACAATGCTAATGAATAGAAAAGGCAAAACCAATCATATCTGGAATTAAATTCCCTTTATTCTCCATCAGATATGGATAATCCAATTCAAGTATTTCCCCAAATTGCGAAATTAATTTCTTGTTGTTGCTGTAATTAGATGTCTTCTTATCTTTCGATTTCATTGCCGAGTTGTAATCGCACACTTGTTTTGGTATCAGATTCTTGTTTTCTTTTATCCTTACTCCCACTCACTAATTCCCAGATATGTCTATTTAATGCCACCATGCGAATTCCTAAGAAGCCCGTTCATTTCTGTCTCTCTCTTTTCTCTCCTCCTTTATCTTCGCGAATTCCTTTTCGTCCCGGATTTCCAGGCAAAAGGAGAGCATTTCACACTGTTGGTTAGTACTTGCTTAACTTTTTGGCTCAAATTTGGTACTTCAAGTGACGTGCATTTGATTTACTGTTTGTTTCTACGGTTTTGGTTACTGCTTTTTAGTGTTCTTGTTTGTTACTCTTTGAGAGTTTGTAATTTTGCTTAGAAACAAGTTTTCGAGGTTTTAATTGGTGGATTTTGGGTGAATCAGGTTAGTTAGTGATAGGTTATGGGTTGTTTTGGGACCGACAGGTTGTGGTTTTAATCAAGAAATTGGATTTTTAGGTGATTCTTGGAGCATATCTTGGAAGATTCTTAGGCTCGGAACCTACGTGGTGCTCATTTGATTGATACAACAGGTAAGATGTTCAGTTTAAAGGAATAATTTTTTTGCTCCCCATGCTAACTTTTTAAATTGTTTGACAAGAAAGAATTAGACGTTTTGAAAATTTGGGTATATCTATGAGAGTATTTAAGCTTAGACTCTCTCGTGTGTTTTCTGAAATAAGTGAACAAGATTGTCGATATTGTCTATCTATCAGAGGATTCAACCACGTTCAATCTGTGAGTTACATTATAGTTAATGCACGGGAAATTTTTCACTGTGTGTGCATGCTGAGCTAATTGAATTTGCTTGTTTTATAGCCATTTAAGTTAGAAATATATAAGAACTTACCATGAACTGCAGAGTTGTGTCGGTTCATGTGTAATAGCGGGAATTAAGTTTGTACCTTTAGGAAATTCCTTTGTTTTGTTTGGCGTTAACTTGGTTTGAGACAACTCAAATTCACCATTAAAGCTAATCATATTTCTTTCCAAAACATTTCAGGAACTAATTCATCGCAAGCAAACTATTCAATGGATGAGGGTCACGGGACTGTTATAGGTGCCAGAATATCTTGTTTACAGCACATCAGCAGTGGTGATGGTGGTCAAGAACCATGTATATGGTCATCTCCTGCAGGAGGATGTAAGATTGATATAGGAAAACAGATCTTTTGCAACAGATCATTGAATATGAAGAACATTGTTGCTGTTGGCTTTGATATGGATTACACTCTGGCCCAATACAAGCCTGAAACTTTTGAATCCCTTGCATACGAAGGAACAGTCCAAAAACTGGTTTATGATCTGGGATATCCTCAAGAGGTTTGTCTGTTTTATGTCTATGCATGTGTAATCAATAAAGGGTGTGATTTCTAGGCATCTTTACATGCTTCAGTTGATTAAGCAATTTGCACATTAGTTTATATGGTACAAGCAAATGAAATTTTTGAGTTAATATTATGTGATCTAATGGAGATTTACCGTCATTGCTATTTATTTCTCTCTTTTCTAAGATTTGAACAGTATATTTTGGTTGGTTAAGCAAGTTGATGTTGTGCAGCTACTGGAATGGTCATTTGATTGGAAGTACATGGTGAGAGGATTGGTTCTTGATAAAAAGAGAGGAAATATCTTAAAGGTTAACCCCATTAATGCCCTTTTCTCTTAGCTTGTTCTGTAATTTGTTTCCCATTGGTCCTTTTAGCTTCACTTTGGTTGGATATATGACTCTTTCATTGTTAGCTTTCATTCACAAAAACATTTAGTCAATGGCTGTGCATTACGCAGATGGATCGGCATAAATATGTGAAAGTAGCCTACCATGGATTTAGAGAGATGTCCAAGGAAGAGAAAGTTGATTCTTATGGAAATACTCTGATACGAGATTCTTTTGACGAACCAGACTATGCTCTCATTGATACCCTTTTTTCTTTAGCTGAAGCCTACCTGTTTGCTCAACTTGTTGACTTTATGGACAATAATCCTGGAAAAGTCCCACAGGGCACCAGGTAAGAAAACACTATTTTGTGTTAACAGTAGGAATTGGCAGGGTGAGTCTTAACAATGCAGGAAGGTTATTATGCTGTATTGTTAATATATTATTTGTTTCTCATTTTGCCCATTCTTTTACATGATCTTGCAGCTATGCTCGAATGTACAAAGACGTTCGAGCTGCTGTTGATTTGTGCCATCGCGATGGGACTTTGAAGCAAATGGTTGCAAAGAATCCTAAAAGGTAAGGAGTAAAACTGGGAATTATGAAGGCTAGTGGGCCAAACTGGAGTCAGCCAGTTTTTATTGGTTTTGGATTTAATCATGCACGTGTCTTTGATATAATTGTTGATGGATTGCCTCTCACATATTCTGACATATGTTAGGTATATCAATGAGGATACTTCAATAGTGCCCATGCTGAAAATGCTTAGATATTCTGGTCGTTCAACATTCCTGGTGACAAATAGGTATCAGTATCTCCTAAATTTTTTTTCCTCATAGCATGGGTAGAGTTGAATTGATCAATTAATTTAATTCATCCTAATTCGTTTAATGCTTACAAATTGAACATCTCTTGTTGCAGTTTGTGGGACTATACGAACATTGTGATGAACTTCCTCTGTAGATCTCAGACACTGGATAGTAGCAGCACTCGCAGCTTTGATTGGCTTCAGTACTTTGATGTAGTCATAACTGGCAGGTATTTTTCTTCTGTAACACATTATAAACTACTATGTACTTTATTAAATGTTGTTTGTGAATAAAAATTCTCAATAAAGCTTGATGCCTAGAACACAACATAATCAGCTGTCCAGATTTTATAATTTAATTATCACAACTTTATGGCAAACTTCAATTAATTTTCCTTGATTAACTTCTGGTAGAACAATGCTTTAGTTCTTCAGCATCTGACCTTGGAGAAATATCTGTCAATGCAGTGCGAAACCAGGCTTCTTCCATGAAGAAAATCGTGCAAGTATTTTTGAGGTTGAACCCGAGTCTGGAATGCTACTCAACACTGATAATGGCACACCTATGCCACAGGTCAGTATGCATGTTTTATGTATTCTTGTTCAGCTGTTGACCATTGTATCCTTCTGTTAGGAAATACATAATGTGTCCTGTTGAGCAGGTGGGAAATTCTTCGCCGAGATTATCATTAAAGGGACACAATGAAACTTGTCAAATTTTCCAGGTGCTTTTCAGTAACATCTAGCAGATAACTAAACCTAATATGAAAGATGCCTGTGTTTTTTTCTCCCTTTCAAAAAACGAATTTATTCACCATCTGAATTTTATTAGTTTCAATAATGAGAATAAAGCTAATGATGTATCCAAACTTGTCTTTTTAGGGAGGAAGTGTGGCTCATCTGCATAAATTGCTGTCAATTGAGTCAAGTTCACAGGTTATGCTTTGTTATGCATGCTGAGTCAATAGTACAACTTATTTTTTAGTCTATTGTTGTAACTATTGCTCTTTAAGCTTAGTAGAAAGATGACAATAACTTTTACCCTTTTAGTAGGTTCTTTACGTTGGAGATCATATCTATGGAGATATCTTACGCAGCAAAAAGGTTCTTGGTATGACTTCTTAGTCTTGTTCCTTTCATCTGTTTCGTAATTTATTAATATTCTCTTTCTGTTATATATGATCTTCCAATGGATTCTTAACAAAAATGTGTGTAACTGATCTTTTGGCCTTTATAGTGCTATCTGTCATTTCATTGCTGTTTTATTTATCTCCCAATGAGCAGGTTGGAGAACGATGCTTGTTGTTCCTGAACTTGAGAGGGAAGTTGAATTGCTTTGGGATTTGAGGGATATGCGTAAGGTGAGTTTTAGTAGTTTTTGTATTTAGATAAATATCTGTTACCATACTGTAGTATCAGTAGTATATGGTTCTCAGCTGAAAAACATCACATAACAGCACTGATAGGTAGGTATTAACACAGCATCACTTGCTACATACTAGTTGCTACCTTGATTAACAGCTATGTTGCACAGTGCTTCATATTGTCAAATAGTTTCAAGGGAGATGTCCCAAATTTGTCCAAACTTATTAAATTAGGTTGATGATGAATTTAGTAGTTTGTGATTGTTATATCAGTTGCTTTACTTTTAATCTCCAACTCAAATATCCATGTCTGTACAGAAACTTCGATTGCTGAGGAATGAGCGTGATCTCATTGAAGACCAAATCCATCGCTTGAAATGGTCTTTCAAGTAATTACTCTTTTTCTTGAATTCCATATTATATTGCACTTTGATCTAGGTGTGAAACTATATGGTTATTGTTAGGTTCTTTCTTTTCTTTTCAGGTTTGAAGATATTAGTGTTGATGAGCAACAGAAAATGTCCGCTAGAATGGATGAACTAGAGGTTAGGCCCGTAGTCAGTAATTTTTATTTTATGCAACCCTAAAATTTTTCCTGATGAATGCTGTGTACTAACTTGAACATTTTTCTATACTGGTTTTTGATTTGATAGTCTAAAAGAAATGAGGTACGAAGCACTCATCAAGAGGCACAGCGAAAGTGCCACCAAAAGGTGGAGAACTCATTTTTGCGTTGTGATATGGGTTTCCTTTATTTTAACCTACTGATTTCAGTAGCGAAAAAATGATGGTGATGACTTCTTTGTGTATTGACAATTTCAGTTTCACAAGGTATGGGGCCAACTAATGAAGACTGGCTATCAAAATTCGCGCTTTGCTCATCAGGTGAGATTTAAGCTTTTCAACTAGCTAACGATAACATTGGTTTATGGCAATTTGGAGAAATTTTGTGGTCATTTGTCGAATTGCATTTTGGTTCTTTATTAACTTTCATTTCTTTTTTTTTTTTGCTGTTAACTTGTACCATAGAACATTAATAATATGGTTTTGTTTTGGTAGGTTGAAAGATTTGCTTGCCTTTATACCAGTCAAGTGTCCAACTTAAGCTTGTACTCTCCGGACAAATACTACAGACCCAGTGAAGACTTTATGCCCCATGAATTTGATATTCTTCCCCTTTGAATGAATACCTGTTAGCATCCTGACAAGTGGAGGTCCAGCATTTCAAAGAAGCACCGTGTGTTTCTGGCGTACGGAAGCATAAAATAGAGCAAAAATCTTAGTGATTGCTCTTCTTCTGTAATTCAATTCCTCAACAAAAATTGTATATCGCAAATGCTTGTAATAACATATGAATTGACTTCTTGTGATGGACACAACATTTTGCCCATTATAAAGCAAGCCTCTTTAAAAGGGAACATGGAATTCTTCAACAAGAGGGCAATGATTTTTGTGATAGAAACAAACAAGACTAAAAACACCAAGCAATCAGACCGAGAATAACCTGGGCTATGATTCAATGAGAACTTGGATCAGAGAAACAGTTCAGGATTTGATTAATGACAGTCAATCCATGAATTAGCTTAAGAAAATGGAAGCACAGTGCATCCTAACTAACAAAGTTAAAACATTAGCAACAAATAATAATACTACTTCGCTTCTTATTATTTTGTCCCAAATTACACATGCAGGTGCAGCTGTGCTGGGTTGATTTGTCTGGTCTGGGCCTCAATTAACTCAAGGAAAGACCGAAATCGGGCTAAAATTTGATACTGACATTAGGCATTACTTTGGGCCGGCCTCATGTGCACCGACTTTCGAGTGTATCCCAATCTCGAGAAGTTCAAGTCCCGGAGTTTTGTACTGGAATGTCCGGGTGCTTTTAGCAACGAGCTAAGAACACTAAAACGTTGTCGTTTTAGTGGCTTCCTTAAACTTCCAGTTTCCTCCCTTTTTTCCATCGTCGCAGTTCTTTGCTGTGTAGTAAAACCCTAGAGCGATTCAATTGAGTGAATAAAGTGGAAACCACTTAATTCCACTAACTCGAATCGCTTATTCAGAGGTACGTGATTTCACTTGTTTCTGTATAAATTTCTTTACGATGTTGTAATGATTGGTTGATGCTGAAGTATGCTTCACCTGCTAAATCTCTATTCATGAATTGTTGTGTGTCATTGTAGAATAAGTTACCGCAAATGAGCATGTTTAATTTCTCTTCAACGTTTTGCAAACGATTGAATGTGAAAGAGCTGGTTACCGGTGTTTCTGTATATAGCAGCGTCGCTGGTACTGTACACTTCACTTTGACAGATTTTTTTGAATGGCATATTTCTTTGATATTGACAGATTGATTTCGTTGTGTTTATTTTCTTGTTGTTTAGATGGATCTGCTGGTGGTTTAAGCTTGATGTTTAGGCGTTGGGCTACCAAAAAGACGGCTGGATCAACAAAGAATGGACGTGACTCCAAACCTAAGAATCTTGGGGTGAAGAAATTTGGCGGTGAGGTGTGTGCATGATTTATGTTGATTTTCATGTTTCTTCATAGGCACAATTATTCAGTTGTGAAGTTTCATTAAAGTATGTGGTTTTTGATTCCTTTGTGCAGAGGGTGATACCTGGAAACATTATAGTTCGTCAGCGAGGAACCCGCTTTCATCCAGGAGATTATGTTGGGATGGGGAAGGATCATACTCTTTTTGCTCTGAAGGAAGGACGGGTAAAGTTTGAAAGACACAAGCTGAGTGGCCGCAAATGGGTGCATGTTGAACCCAATGAAGGGCATGTCCTTCATCCTGTATATGCAAGTGCTTCTTCACCACAGTTGGAGACAGCCACATAAAGCTCCATGTTGTTTAAACGGGCTAGATTTTGATTTTTCATTTTTCTTCCCCGTCTTTGGAGTATATTTTGATAAATTGAAGATATTGAGGCAGAAACTGAAACAACCGCCTTGTTTACTGTCACTGCCTACAAGCTTGGAGTTCAATTGTCTTGTTTCTTTTCCTTTTGGTTATTATCTTCTTTCTTTTCAATAATTCCTTGTTTTTGTTGATCTGTTTGATCATTATCATGAAGAACAATACATTGCATGGTGAATTCTATGAAGGCAAATGGGTCCTCGAACTGGCAGATTCCTGTAAGGTTACCGCATGGTACGATTTGGTTCATGCTCTTCTCAGGATGAGACGGTAAGACTAGGAACAATACTATCCTTCTGTATGTAAAGTCTTCAACTGCAGTACATGATAGGATAGGACCTGCAGTTGTGAAAGAGTAACTAGTCTGGATTTACATGGTGGAGTTAAAAGGACTTATACATTTTTAG
>CP135544.1:7229341-7254104 GCA_032402905.1 Khaya senegalensis | reverse complement strand
TGATCGGAACCACTCTGCCTCAAGATCATTTCTGTTAATAGCACCCATAGTAAGATAGATACTAACCGCATTAGGGAGGCATTGAAGAGGAGAAGACGTGATGCAACTGAAAATAAGAAGGTTGTGGAACCCATACGCCCTGAGATGGATACCAAAGCCCGGATAGAGATAGAGCTGGAAGCTGCCTCTTCCAGAAAGAAACGAGTCAATTATTGCGATGTTTCGACAAACTGACCTACGGCAGGAAATCCTGACAACTTATTTTATTAGGACAGTAAAGATCTGATATGATAATTCACGTAACAATTGGTAAATTTTTCAAATGTCAAACCATCTTCTAACATATTGGTCCATAATTCTTACAGAAACAGGTTATATGCGTACTACTTCCGCCATTACCACCAATTCGTAAAGTTAAAAGAAATCATTTTCTAAAGTCTTCTATTGAGTAGAGAGATTGACATGGTTAACACGAAGTAACATCTCCTCTTTTCACCGGCATTGGCTGTATTGTGTTTGTTTCGGGCTGGTTAGAGTTGCAAGCAACAGAGAGATCCCGTAAAAGGGAGAAGTGATTAGAATCAACCGCATTAAGACAAAAAACCAGTCATAAATTAGTTGGTGTCATAAATCATGGTAATCCTACGAGCCAAGTCAAGGCAATTGCGGGGGTTCAACGCAGAAACATATGAATCTTTGACCATCATATCAACGACACCGAAAGGGCCACGTTGAACGTGGCAACCGAAGACGCGGTCGGCAAATTCTCAAAGATGTCAAGGTGAACGGGTCGAATTCGAATTGATCTTTAACAAATGCAGACAGCAAAGTGCACGAGTGGCAAAATCTGTGCCGTTGTTGTTGGACAATTTTGCAGTATTCCACTGCTACAAAAACCCAATAGATTACAGGAAGCTGAGGGAATCACACAGAATAAGGTAATATATATATATATATATATTGGGTTCAGTGGAGATGGAAAGAAAAGAAAAAGCATGCCCCCCTAGTGTTGGATTTTCATACCCTTAGCTTGAGAAAGCATATATTCTCCGGTTCCAATGTCTTGTCTTCTTCTCGGACACCTTTAAATCCTTCTACTTTAGACCTTCTTTTAAGGGCTTTGACAAAGTTTTGACCTAAAGTTGCAATATATGTTCATCAGGGAAAAGCACTATCTTGAAAATGCAGACTAAATAATTGGAAAAAAAAAAAAAACTCAACACTATTGTTTATTGCAAGTAATTTATTGTCCGAAAGGCATACATATTTCATGATTATAAGGTTGATTAATTCTAAGCAACTTTTTCTATCCCTCCAAACAAGCTGATCTATGATCATTAATGGCCCATTCTCCTTTTGCCTGCGAAACAAATATTTGAGATACTGAATTGTGTGATGTAATAGGTGATGCCGAATACCATCAACAATGAAAATGTTTATGATTCTAATCATGTGGTTGACTGTAATCCGTGGGATTATGTACATCTTGAGAAGATCTGTGTGGTTTCTTTTGAATGAAGGATTGTTCTATCACCTTCTTTAAACCGAATTAACGCATTCGGAAGGCCAAGATCTTCCCCCAGTGGCCGAGATTATATCAGAAAAACCTGCAAATATTCTGAGAAAATATGTACTCAGCTTCATCCAAATTCCGATGTATTGATTTCCCATACCCTACTAATTAAAGTAAATTCAAATGAAAAAAATATTTGGAAATTAGTACAACTTTACAAAAGGGTATGCAAATTGTAAGTGCCACTAATGTACGGGGTTTTTTTGACCATGGGTTGACTGGTCACCACCCGAAAAAGGGATATGGTTTCTTTCTATTTTAATGATGGTGATGGCCCCTAAAGTCATCAATGATAGCTAATTGCTTTTAAGAAGTTAATTAACAAGATAATTAGAGATAATGCACCCAAACAAAGTCTTACTATTCGAGGGTAGGCAAGGCAATTCGGGTTATCCTCCCTCTTTTCCCCTTTTGTACCCTTTGTAATTTTGTATAATTGCTTCACAAGTCTTAGTAACATTGTTACTTTGATATCAATGGATGGTACTGTTGTTTTATCAAACGATTATGCACCCTTCATCTTCATTGACTTGCATACTCCCTTTTTCTTAGCAGTTAACATATCCAATAACGTTGATCATTCCCAACTCCATAGAATTAGCTCCGCGTGTAGACAATTCAATGAAAGAAGGTGAGGTCTCACACTAGACTTTGTTCGGATTATATTGTGTTACAAGTAGACTTCCATAAGGGGGGCACAAGAAGTATATGTAATACAGTGTCAGCCACGAGAGAAAGAGACCAGTCTTTCTATAGGAATTTAACCAATTGGAAAGCTTTGGATATCCTATTCCTTATAATGACTCATGGCCAAATGTTAGATTCTGTTTTCAAGTTCATTGTTTTCTTATCATGAATTATCATTCCTGGTTTATGAGTTTATATGCATAGGTTCCTGAAAAATCTCTTATTGGGAAAAGACAGCCCGCAATATATGTATATACAGTGTATACAATTATTCATTCCATTAATTTCTGAAAGCATTGTATATCTTCGCTGCAACTATATGGTTTTTTATAAGACAATGATTTGCGGTGTGACTCAATTGATGCTACAAAGTAAAGGAATCTGCCTCGACATGCTCATCAGTTGGTACATGGAATTAATATTGTTATGCATATGTCAATATAGGCATTAAAATTATACATTAATTGGGTTCAGAACGAATCTTTAAGATTCATGAAAGTGAGGGTAAAATGGAGCAATTGGTATTGTAAATTGATGGAGGGGAGAGCAGCTTTTTTGAAATGAATCTTGGAAGATAGTGAGACTGAGAAATATGCAAAAGTTGAAAGGAAGAAAAGCCATTGATAAAGATGAAAAGCTTTGAAGAAGAAAATAGTTAAGCAAATAAATTAAGTAAAAAAGAAAACACGATGTTTGAGATGGGTGGGCGTGCAGGAAGGGTAAAGGAGAAAGAGCAAAAAGAAAAGCAAAGTATTAGCTTGCCCATACTCTGATCTCACATTCTCCCATCAACTTTTCGACTGATGTGAACATTTGGTGGGGCTGGTCGAATTATTATAGGTATTCTTTGATGGAATGACAGCTTAATCATTCTTAATCTATCTTATATATCCAATAACACAAGGGACTAAGGGTTTCTCTCTCTTTCACAAACGAACAAATTGTACAGATAGAGAGAGTTATTTCCTAGCTTTATTATGGCCAGTGAGGGTTTTTCAGACGTAGAAGTCACTCTCAAAACATTATTACCTTAGTTTTCCTCCTCTAATTATTCATTAACTTGTTTGATTTAACTCTCTGGCTTGTGTATATATACGTGTACAGTCAGTCACAGTTAAATTTATATGCATAGCAGAGAATGGGTGCAGGTTTCTAGCTAGGGTTAGCCACTGAGGGATATGATTGAGAATTTGTATGCTGTGCGATATTTTTCATTCCCCTCGGCCATAGATCATAATGAGAGTTTTGAATTACAGTGTTTTTAAAATGATGACAAAGCCATAAATGCAAGCTTCCTCATCTCCCATATTATCCTTTGCCTTAGCCAGCTACCACCAAATGACCGAAGGTGAATAATTACAGATGATCCCACGATAGTAATTTCCCATAATAACTACATGACACCTTTTGTACATTCGTATATCAGTGTTTCATCAATTTTCAGTATCATGAGAGGCCATGCATACATACATACGTACGTACGTACATACATACATGCATGCATGCATATATAAGAAATTACACTTGGTGTTTCCCACTACCAAATCAATGGCAACATGATGCAGTGTGATTCGAATCTCCCTACTTTATTCACCAATCTTTTTCTTTAACCTGATTTTCTTTTCAAATTCTAAACAACAAAACGTCGTAGTATGTTATTGAACCCTTGTCACCCCCAATAATAGAGAAGCGACAAAGACATAAAATTACACAGAAAAATTCATGCAACATTTTTGACTTGCAAGTAAAGCTTGACTGGGTCTGGACTTTGGTTTGCCATAGCAGCTTGTGACTGAAGCTTGCTTCTAGAAAATGAGCAATAAAGTTTGCACATTTGCAATTGCTGTCATTCATGGTCTCCCGATTGAAATTACGATAGCATCCTACGAATGACCAACTCTTAAAATTATTACACTTAATATCGTATGGGTATTTCAGTGAATTCACTCTGTAACCCTACTTGCTGTAAAGTCTATCATTTGCTTTGTTTTTTTCTTTCTCCTTTGTCTCTGTGTGTGTTGTTTATCCCTTAAGAATGTTTAGGCATAACAACTAATAAACCCTTGTTATTTGATATTAAAAGGTATTAGCTATCCCCCCCAATTAGACCGTACATCAAATTTCATACAATGTTTTGAACAGTAAAAGTGCTTTTCATTGCTAATTATGCATTTGTTATTCATTGTTTGAAACCCCATGACTCATTTTGACTAACTGAATCAATTGTTAAGGTGGGAATAGTAGAGAACTTGAGGAGACCATTAATATAAACCAATCCGTGGGTCTCAATCAGTGATTTTTTATCGGAGAATACTGGAGAATGGAATACTGTAGACCCAGATTGTTGATTTACACTAAGATACCAACCAAAGTGAAAATATATAAAGAGCTTGAACATGTGGGGATATATAGATATAAAGAGAGGGAGAGAGAGTGAGAGGGCATGGTTGCTATCATTTCTCTTCTCAGACCTTTGTTGAAAGCCTTGGGATCGAAGGCAGGATCTTAATCATGGCGTAGAAGAAGTATAATCATCCTCCTGTAATTGCAGAGAGTATAAAAAGCATCAAGCCAGAAGAGAGAGAAAGAGAAAGAGAGAGAGAGTAGATAATAAAAAAAAAAAAAAAAAGAGAGAGAAGATATGATATAAGTTTAATTTCAATCTTATATTAAGAGAAGCAGCAAAAAAAAAAAGGTGAGCCTGAAAAAAAAAAAAGTATTTAAAATCTCTGAGAGAGAAGTAAGGAGAAAATTTATTGAAGGTCTCTCTTCCTTTCTTTCTTTCTTTTCAAGTCTACTTTAAGATGGAAACTTGAAAGAGTAAAGAGAAAACACACCCCAAAAGTAGCAAGCTAAGCTAAAAGCAAGAAGTGGTGTGTGGGAGTCACCTGAAGTGTGTCTTTGAATATTGTGAGAGACAGAGAGAGATTCCAGTCCTACAGCAAGCTGGGGTTAGTAAAATTTTAATTCCTTATCTTGGGATTTTCAAGCTTCTTTTTTTTTTAAAAAAAGAAAATTATCATTATGGAGTCTGCAAATATCCATCACGAACATCAGCTTGAAGACCAGCTTGTTGGGTCTTCTGCTTCTTTACCTACCCCATCAGCTTGCTATGGAGTTGCAACTAGCACCCATGCTTGGACCCCAACTCCAAATGTCACTTTGTAAGTCTCCTCTCTCTCTTTCGCTTTGAGGTTTCTGCAATGAATGTTGCCTGTTCACAGTACCATCATGAATTTACTTTAAGATTTGGAATCTCTTTGTTTTTCTTTTCTGATTTGATGTGCATCAATAGAAAGTGCATAGAAATCAAGTTTTTGATTGCTAGATTTTGTTGATTATAAGGCGATTTTCAGAATTTTTTTTCTGTTGGGATTGCTTTTGGAATCCAAGAAGGGTTGAGTTCATACAGTACACCATCAAAACTAACCGCTTTCAGCGGCTCTTGTGAAATAATAACAACAGACGCTTCTGTTCTTCTACAGTTAATACTGTTTTTCTTGTTCATCTTCTACTTCTATATTCACTTCAGGGCTTCATCATTAATATTAATTTGTTTTACATGGACTTCAGTTTATGAAATTTATTTTTGTTTTCTCTAACCTGTCTATGCAGGAATGCCGCTAATTTTAATCCAAGTTATAATGGAGTCGCCTTAAATTCAAGGCAGAAAAATGAGATTCTATTCCCTCCTCTCAATAGTTCCGTGATCCAAGAATCAGGCTTACAATGGACTAGTAATGCAGCTGGGCGCTTGACCACTCAGTCTGCTCATGACATTCACCTAGCAAAAATTAAGGAAGAGTTCACAGATTCGTTCCCAAAATTTACAGAAATGTTAAACGGCCCCTCAAGCATTGAAGATTCTCATCTAACTACCACAAGCTACTCAAAAAATGAGCGGAAGGATTTGAATGATCTTAGTGAAAAGCTCTTGCTCAATACCATCTCTTCAGGTTTCCCAATCAACGGGAATCATTTTTCAGATGAAGGTTTTTATTCTGGCCCCCACAACATTTCAAGTTTTGGAAGTGCTATGCCCAGTAGAGGGAACTACAGCCAGATTTATCCTAGTATAAATATTTCGAACCTGAACCAATCATCTTCAGCTACTCCAAGCAACTTTGACATGAACTTGCAAGCCTTGGATCTGTTAACCTCTGAAAGATTTAGTGGGAATTTTAGCCAGCCTTCACATGATAACCTAGGCATGTATAAAGACAGCCTTCCTTTTGGGTTTGAAATGCAGCAATCAAGTCGCCGGCCATCTTGTAGTCCAAGCAATAAAGTAAGTACTGCAACTCCTCCTTGTTTTTACTGTTCTTAAGTATTCCTTATTGTTCTTCTCAATATAGCCATGTCTTGGGGACGAGCATCATTCATAGCTGATGCTGTAATTTGTAATGTAGTTCTAGATGCAACTTATAAGACGTAGTTATATGCAGCAGAATTACAAGTGGCATTTACATATGTTGACTTGCAGCCTGACGATAATATCAGGAAGAAATTTTGAGCAGTAATTAACTAGAATGGTAAATCCATTGGTCATATACTTCTCTATATGTATTGAAAGTTGGCCTTTATTGTAAAAAGTTGTTAATCAAAGTTATGTCTCATAAAGAATAGCCTTTTCTTTGAGGTGATATACTTTCAGCTTTAAACATTAATGTGTTCATCCTTTTATCAGAATCATTCAGCCTTTCTTTGATCATCTTTTATACTTGCTTTTGATCATGATCATGATCATCCAACTGATGTACATTTGTATTACTCTTTGCATTTCAAAGATATCATTACCCTTCACCAACAGCGAAACAACAGATCAGGCAAAGAGACCCAGTGGTAATTTGATGGAACCCAAGGCAACACAGTCTGCACCTAAGAAATCGAGATTGGAGTCACGCGCTTCCTGCCCTCCTTTTAAGGTACCAAGTAATCAGTCAATCAAACTTATAATCATATCTTGTTATCTTATCATAGCTGTTATCCTATTACCTAAAGTAGAGGAAAAGGTAAAGGTTTTCTTTCTTTACTAGTTGCTGCTGTTTGTTTGGCTCTACTTGCTCTCTTTACGACTTTGTCATTCATTCATACAGGTCAGGAAAGAGAAATTAGGAGATAGAATTGCAGCTCTTCAGCAATTGGTTGCACCCTTTGGCAAGGTAAATTATATATACCGTCTTTCTACTTGGACTACACGTGGCTTAATTCCATGCCCATATCTCATGAATGCTAAGAGAAATTTATGCTGTCATCTTATGATTCTAAAAGAAAATTACGAGTACAGTTTATAGTTGAATCTTCTTGCTAATGGCAAAACAACATGTGTGTATGTGGGTGTTTTATACATGTGGCTGTATGGAGAATATTTCAGACAGACACTGCATCCGTACTAATGGAGGCTATTGGGTACATCAAATTCCTTCAAAACCAGGTCGAGGTACTCTCAATTCCCAACATTCTCGTTGAATCTTTTATATTTTACTATGTCCTCATTCTGACACTTGCCTTCTCTTTCAATATATACTATATTAAATTTTGCCACAAAACTGTAACCACTGGTCAAATTAGACTACAGAACCCAATCTGCTTTTAGAAGTGCAACCCTATAAACCCAGGCGGCAGAGCTAGGGTTGGACTAGGGTGCCTTTCAGGATTAATTTTTAAATTTAGAGCTGTAAAATAGTTGATATTCTTTTTATTTTTACTTCTTTTCTTGAGATTCCTGATTTGCCTACAGTTCATCGTACATCCGGACATTTCTTCAATGGAAATCATACTGCCTGATTGGAAATTTATAAGCTTATAAGTTACTAATTTGTACTTGATTGATACTGACTTTTAAATATACTATGCAGACATTAAGCGTTCCTTACATGAAGGCATCACGGAACAAGTCCTCTAGAACGATTCAAGGGGTAAGAAAGAATCTCCCAACTGTTGCTAATAATGGAGAATCATATGCATATGCATATCTATGTATACGGCCAAGAGTTTGATTAGATTTGTTGAATGACAGAGGGAATCAGGTGACCTATTGAATTTCCTGGTGTTATGCCAAAAAATGGTGGAACAAGATTAGACATTTATAAATAATAAATAGCTTGACTTTCAATACCTTCACAGTTCAGACCATCACTAGAAATCTAGAATGATTGAAGGGTGTAAGGAGATCATGAGACTCGATCATTTTGCCGCATGCATGGCAAGATCTAAATCCTGCTTGTATGTTGAGTTGTTGCAATAATAGAAGATATACATGCATGATTCTTAACTAGTTTCTGTTGCTATTAATCCATTCTAACACAAAGTTATTTACCGATTGTGATTTAGGGTTCCATGGTGGAGGACGGGGATGAAGAGCCAAAACGAGATCTGAGAAGCCGAGGGCTGTGTCTTGTGCCGTTGTCTTGCATGTCTTATGTAACCAACGACGCCGGCAGTGGAGGTATTTGGCCACCGCCTAACTTTGGCGGAGGAACTTAGTTTCTGTATTTTAAACAAATATTTTAAATATTGGGCAAACACTGCCTACTCTCGTGATAAGCCTTGCTGGCTAACTAAGCTAGGAGCAGAAGTTCACTGATTTTAATGGAGCAAATTTGGTCATCTTGTCAAAAATTATCGTATTCCAGGATGGACCAAGTTTGATCCATTAGCATTTAATTCATGTTCCTTCTATGTTAATTTTAACTGAACTTCTTCCCATTGTTTATGTGCATTCTACAACGCTCTTCCATAACTCTAATTGCGACAAGAACCAGTGTCCAGTTAAGGTCCCAATAAGTCTTCAACTTCTGTGAAATGGGAAAGCAAACAGCTAAGCAGGCTCAAATTCTAAATAAGTATGACTCCTAAAAGAGCCCATCATTCTCCGAATTTTGCAGTAGCACTGCTGCAGCCTGCAGGCACGCCGCACAAGGTGCCAAACTGGAAACTTTCGGGGTCCCATTTATGGCTATTTGATTTATCATATTCCCACAATTTTCAGATTGATTCCTTCAGATCTTTTTCAAAAACATATTCAGCCCTGCAAGTCGGACAAGTTTCACATCAACCAGAGGCATGTGGGTGCGCCCTTTCGCTTTCGGCCATAACTCAGACACATGCATCTCTCTCTCTCTCTCTCTCTCTCTCTCTCAATGATTTCAGTGTGCTGCATTTCTGTATTTTTCCCCGACCATCAATCTAGCCGAAGCCTGGCAGAATGTTCTCATTCCCAGTGCAGCCTTTATTTCAGACAGAGACTGATTTATTACACATGAAATTTTGCCAAAATCTATCAATCTCCTGAGAATTGACAACTCCAAGTGACTTAACAAATTCACCCAGAAATTAAATCGAAAGAAGGAAACTTTTATCACTACGTGAATGGTAATTATTTGGAATTATAATCTCATTCGTGAAGCTTGGAGAGGCAAAAAGGACACGGCAATAAACAAATACGAACTTCGATAGGGACAGGGTGTTTTCAATTAGAGACCATTGAAAGTTGACTATATTATAATGATTCTTCTTTGATTGTAAGCTCACGGCCATGTTTTGGAACTTGGAATGTGCATGTTTTCAGCATATAGATTATGATTAACGCCATACTTTCATGTCCGAATACGGATTGTAGACAAAAGTCATACGTGTATGTATTTGTCTCATGTTGCGAGCCAGCCCACCACCGTTTAAAGATTTGCCCGAAATTTGAAATACGATACTTTTTAGGAGAGAGTATGTGTAAACCGACAGTGAAAAGCATGGAAACCCAAATCTAGCTGTCTATTTCTTTCAATCTCCTAGCCCCTTGGCCGCCCACCATAACCGCCCAAATCCACCGTCTATGAACTCCGGTTGGCAGTAACACTACTACAGTTGTGGCTAGCAAAACAGTATTCTCTTTTTGTTTTTCATATTTTAAATTTATGTGTGGACAAATTTCGGCAATGTATGAGCCGACTTTGAAATCCTTAAAGCCGTCAAGTCCAGTTTTTAGAGCAAGAGGGCACTGTTAATTGGCAAACGTAGCCTGATATTTGCAAGAATTAGTACTGTGGGCCGAGTTAGGTAGGGGCTGAAGCCCAATTCTCTATCTCGGGCTGATGTGATGTTCTCGAGCAGTGTTACTCCTTTCTTGTGCTCCATCTCCATCCTCGCCTCCTACTCCAGTTTCTCAAATATTTTTCTCCAGTGTCCTCTCTTTCTTCGTAGCGGAAGCTCTGAAACTTTCATCTTCTTTTGCTTTTAATCAGTTAGGTACACTTTCACTTGCTTTGCCTCTTAAATTTTTGTGGGTTTTAGCGACTTGAGTAGTTTTGCTTCGATTTGATTGTAATATTATGACTGGTTTTGGATAATTGTTTTCATGCTCGATGTGTGTTTTTGCTTCTGGGTGTTACATTGGGATGCAAAAGCCATGTTGATTCCCAGGCTTTTAAGAGTTGGAGCTTGGATGGTCAAAGAGCTCTCAAGAGGTATGTATACCGCCTTCCATCTCTAATTCTGGTTTACTTTGATAAGGTCGGCATTTTTAATATTTATTGCATGTGTTTATTTATAATTAGCTGTTTAATAGATTTCCTATGAATTTGGTTTTGTGTAGCAAAAATAACTGCATTTCTTTTTCCTAATTTATTGTCTTCCAAGTAGAACAAAATGACATGTACTAATTCAGTTTCATTCTCCATTGTTGCCTTCTTGATAGGTGGATATACATCTGTATCTCGAACGCGATGTACACGTCAATATTGCAGACCCTTGGTTAGTAGTCTTTGTTTTCATTGTAAAACATGAGCTCCTTCTGAATTTTATCTATTCATTTTGTGTTCACATGAACAATTAAAAATGACTGTCTGGTTTTGATTTGGTGATTTATGTTGGAATACTAACTTTTTGTGGAGGAAAAATAATCAATAATTTGCATCCTTGCACTGTTCAGAGCAATGGATCTGCAGTAGTGGAATTCACAACAAAGAAAAGTCTGTTTCAAGAAAGTGGAGAGGAAATTTCTCCAGAGATTTTCTAGAATTGTCTGGTCTTGTCATAGCAAAGAAAATAATCAAAACATAAAAAACATTAGAATGTTGTGTAAGGTTATCTTCAATATGAAACAATATTATGCTTTTGGCTTCTGAATAAACTTCCTTCAAATGCCCTTTGAAATCACGGAATTTAACATGTTCCAATACGTATTAGAATAAATTAATGGTCATGTGTCATTAATTTATAAAGAAACTTTAAAGAACAGAATGTACATGCTGGCTTGTCAATATGTTAGTCACAGAATTTCATAGCATTTGCTCTTGTCCCCCGCATCTAGTATGGTTCCAAATGGTGACTTAGCTGATGAGTTACAGGTGTGATTACACATAATACTCTTCGTGGTATTTTTTCCTGTTCCGATTAAAGGATGAACATAAGGATGAAAAAACTTTGTGTAAGAAGTGGGCTTCTTCTTCTTCTTCTTCTTCTTCTTCTTCTTTCTTTCTTTCTTTCTTTCTCTTGCTTTTATTCTCAGGAAAAACTTGTGTAGCTTTATTGCGTATAGAATTTAGAATGTGCCTTAATTTTACTTGCAAACTTATTTTTAATATGTATTTGAATTGTTTTTTCTTTTTTTGTGAATAGTTTGAATTATGGTCAGAAAGTAGGGCGTTCCAGGGTTCAATATTTCAGAAGTATCTTCAATTTTCTACCACAACTGTAAACAATGATGAAGGCAGTAAACAGAAAGACACGTAAGCTGTTTGATTTGAAATTGATCATCTTCTTAATTGAAGACCTTAAAGAGGAAGTAAATTAAGACAGTTTCAAGGACATTTTTGGTGATTTTTAGTAGTTTTTAAATTTCTTTTTTGGTGTCCGTGACAATAATTTTATTGCTTCAATGTCTGTCAATAAGTATATGATCTGTATTGCTATTCAGTTTATGCTATGCAGAACACGCACTAAAATGAAAAAGAAATTTGTTCTTTGTTAGGAATCAGCACTTCTGTGGCATGTTTTGCATGTGTTGCGCATGGTTGGAGGTGCCAACAGTCGTTACATGAATCTTTGATGTGCATTAAACGCAAGTACTTGGTGGTCTAGTCATGCTAGCTGTTAATACAATGTAGAATGTGGTTGTGAATTAAAGAAAAATGATAACTGGTGGGACTGGAAATAGCAGTAGAAATTGATATGATTCTGTAGGCAGGCATGTTCCTTGTGTCTTGACCTTTGTACTTCCAAGTACTAAGAAATGAACATTATACTATATAATCATCATTTGCTTCCTTGAAGGAATAGAATGCCAATCATCTGAAGGAATAGAATTCCAATCATCTTCAAGAGTAGCTTTATTTTACCTCTAGTTTGTGTCTGGATTTTAAATAATGTGGCTGTTTCTTCTTACTCAGAAGCTTATTATGCAGGATAAATGTGACATTTGTTGATAAGGATGGGAAGGAAAAGAACATTAAGGTACCAGTTGGAATGTCTATGTTAGAAGCAGCTCATGAAAATGATATAGAACTTGAAGGCAAGGATTGTGACGCTTTTATTGTTCTGTGTTTAGCTAACATTTTCTTTTCAATGTTTTTTCTGAAGTTATTCTTTTACTGAAGACCATGATTCCTGTTTTTTTTGTTTCTATCCCAGTTTTCATAAAGTTCATGCTAGAAAGTATGGCAGACCCCATTTCCCTTTTTTTCTTTTGATCTTTAGAATCAACAAACTTAGATGTTTCAGAAGCACCTGGATGAATCATTTTGGATACCATTAACTTTGTGCTTTTACATCATAGTGAAAAACAAAAAAATCCCAACTGAATGATCTGCTTTTGTTTTGTGTCAGGAGCATGCGAAGGCTCACTTGCCTGCTCAACATGTCATGTGATTGTGATGGTACACTACTGGCCATATATTCGTAGAGCAAATGTTCCTTTTCAATGGTTTTTGTTCCATTTTCAAGAATATGTTGCTATGAGTGGCTAATTATTCATCTTTGGTAGGACATGGAACAATATAATAAATTAGAAGAACCAACTGATGAAGAAAATGATATGTTGGATCTGGCCTTTGGGCTTACAGAGACGTGAGTTCTTTCAATATGAAGCTGCAAAAAGTTGTTCTATGGCATTCAACTTAGACTGAAATTCATGGTTTCAATTTTTCAGATCTCGTTTGGGATGTCAAATAGTAGCAAGGCCCGAACTTGATGGAATTCGCTTGGCCATTCCAGCTGCCACACGAAATTTCGCCGTTGATGGTTATGTACCAAAACCACACTAGACATTGTCGGACACCGGTAGGAAGTATTTGGTGAGTGTACCCGTTCAGTAACTTTGGCACTGGACCTTCTCAAAATGGGTAATATCAAGCGGGATGAATTCAATAATAGACACCTTTTGACATTCTAGCCTTGCTTCTTCTTTCAAGACCTATCCCAAAGAGAATTCGGTCATCCAGTTTTGTAGCTCTTATACTAATTTCAGTTCATGCAATGTCTTTATCGCTAGTCATTGTTTGTATTACTGGGTACTAAATAAGCAGACTGGTATCAAGATCATAGAAACTGATGCCACAGAAAAGGCCTTTGGCACTATACACACCAAATTCTTTGTTACATGTTGAATACAACACTGTATCATTTGCCTCTTTCAGTTAAGCTTTCATTATTTTCCTCCTACTTTTCTATGTATATCTGCGAATTAAAGTTGCATGTAATGGAGGCCGCGGCCCACAATAACCAGAGAGTGGAGAAGATAACTGGCGAATTAAGATTGGTTCGAATTAAGAAGGCAAGGCAAGGGGTATAGGCGAAGTCCAGAATACGTACAATACGTCCCAAGTGTGTGTATGTATGTATGTATTTTTCCGCGCTGCGATGAAAGCCTACGACCGTATAAAAGTTTGTCAAATGATATTTTGGGAAGAAAACGGGGCGTTGATATTGACGGAGGAGAGCCTTATCCAGTTCATCCCAGAAGAACCTTATTATACACGTGGCAGGATTCTGGGCGTTTGGATATTTTTGCCCGCTGGAGTCTCACGCCTGTCGGTATGTCCACGTAAGCATTTCCTTTTAATGTCATTTTTACCCTTCTACCCAGGATTATATTACTAAAATGCTAATCCTTTATTTTTTATGAAAAAAAAAAAGGATTGATATTGAAGACGGGGCGTCCCCAGCGAAGGCTGCATTGTGAATAATGTTTTCAACTTTAAAATTAATCGATTCCAAAGCGGGCTATAACCGTCATTTCGCGATTAAAAGATTCAACGTTGCTCTTGGAGGTGCAAGCAGTGTTTCGCAGACTGAAGAATCTGTGTCTTATCTTCGGTTATCAGCTCCCTCTCGTCCATTTTATCTGATCCCTGTTGTCAGTCACTCCAATCTTGAAATAGCTCAGTAGCTTACACCTCAAGCTACCTCTATCCACCGTGATAACGTACTAATTTCACTACCGCTTCATTTCTTCGACCCAATTCCTGGATATGTATGTTCTTTAATCCGTATTTCATTGCGGGCTGTTGAGGCTATCGGTTAGGATTCTGATTTGGGTTCAGAAAATATCCGTGGATAAAAAGGATCGAGAAAAACACAAAGTACTGATGTTTGTTGCTGTGATCGGTGATTGAAGAGGACTCAGTATATTGTTGATCAGCTTAGAGGTTGAGATTTTTGTTCCATTTCTTTTAAGGTTTGATTAGTGTTTTTGGTGCCTAGTTAATGTTTTATGATCTTCAGTTTTGATTTATTGATGATTTGAATCCGACGACTGTAATTTTGGTGGCTGAGAAGATGAGACCAAAAATGAACAGTAATTTTTAAACAATATGAAATTATTTTGTTTCAATCTGTCGAGTACGGTCAAGTGGAGGTTATTGGTTCTCCAGGATTCTAAGTTATTAGGAAGTATATTGATTTAAATTACAATTTTATGCAATTATTTCTCTGCCTCCTACAGTTGAATTCCTTTTACTTAAACTATGTTTTCTCAGTAATCAAATGATACCGATCAATTTAATCTATTCATATACTTTGGATAGGTTTGAAGGAACTAAGATGGGATCACTACAAGGACCAGTTGTTTACCCAGCTGTTTGTGCAAGACAAGCGGGACTTTACAGTCTGCCGTTCAACGGACGTTTGGTGAAGACTAGGGTTTTTAGAAGCGAGTTTTGGGGATTCAAAAGATTGAGTGGTATCAAGACTAAGGTGGGTTTTTCTAGTCGCCAACTAAACGCACGAAAGTACAAGCAGGTGCAGTGTACTTTTAGCTCTTCTTCGGATGGTAATGGAAGCATGGCTGAGAACTTCAATGAAAATGATGAAGATTATGTCAACTCTAGTGTTGTTGAAGCTGGTATGATAGTTGCTTAGCCATGAATTTACCATTAAATGCAATTAATCTTCCATGGGTTTATTTGTATATTGACGCCCTTATCATTATTAAAACTAATTGTATTGCTAGGAAGAAATAGAAATTGGGCATTGTGAATGAATTATAGTAGTACCAAAATTTGTTTTGCACTGTATTTTCTGGTGTGTTAGTTGATCTGTGTTCCTTGGTTGATCCTTGAAGTTGAGGTGAAGAGTGGAGCAGATGGTTTCACGATCAAAATGAGGGATGGTAGACATCTAAGATGTGTTCATAACAATCCTCAGGGTGGACATTTTCCAGATTATGCTCCCCATCCTGCTATAGTATTGAAGATGGAAGATGGGACTGGTCTTCTTCTTCCAATAATTGTTTGTATGTGATCTTTGACTCTTATGGTTTTAGCATCTGATTTATTACTACATTCTGTGTTCTTGATCAATTTCTCAACAAATTGAAGTTTTTGTTTGCCGTTGATTGCAGTAGAGATGCCAAGTGTGTTGCTCATGGCGGCAATGCGCAATGTGCAAATTGTAGGTTTTAATCTCCTTTCCTCCTCTCTTTCTTTCTCCTTTTTGGTAATTTGAGATGGGGCTTTTGTTTTGCTTTCAAGTTTGGCATGACTATTTGGTTTATGGCCAACTGTAATATAAAAATATGTTGGCTATTGCTTTCAGGCAAGACCCACACTGTATCAAGTTGTCAAGGAGATGATTGACAAGATGGGCTATGAAGTATGTTTTACATTTGGATTCTCATTGTAGATTGCTGCATTCACTACAATCTTTGGTACATGATATACTCCTCAATAATACTGATTATGGCATGTTGTCGTTGTTTTCTGCAGGTTAAACTTGTTAGAGTTACCAAGAGAGTGCATGAGGCATACTTTGCACGGCTATATCTTACCAAGGCATATAGTTACTGCTGTCTTGGACTTCAGTTTTGGTTGATTACTTCATGATCTTAGTGTTTACCAAGAATACATTGGATGTGATCACAGGTGGGTAACGAGACAGAGTGTGTCAGCTTTGATCTTCGACCTTCAGATGCCATTAACATTGCAGTGAGATGCAAGGTAATCTACGCATTTTTTGGAAATGGTTCCTAGCATTTAAAATTTTAAAGTCTTGGAACTATTAGGATAATTAATTATAGTTTCAAGAGAGATTCACCACTAAATGAACCTATTCTTGAGATATCAAATAAGAAGGAATTGGGAAACATGCCATCTGTCATTTCTAAACCATATCGGTATGTTTAACTTCTGAAGAAATTTACCTTGAACAATGTAGGATTTGTTACCAGTTGCTTCAACATCTTTCTGTCTTAGCATTTTTTGACACAGGGCAATTTGGCTATGCACTAATTGTATTCTCGTTATTTTTTATGCAGGTCCCAATACAAGTCAACAAGTACTTGGCATACAGTGATGGGATGAGGGTCATTGAATCTGGCAAACTGTCAACACAAGGCCCTGCTTCAGATGGCTTATTATTTACTGAACTTGATAGGTTAGTCTTGGGATCTTTAGAGAATGTTTCTTAACTTCCACTTTTTGAAGGGAGAATATTTTATCAAGTATTTATGCACAAATTTGCGGTGCTCTCATGGCTTGATTTGGATATTCCAGCTTCAATGCTTCATTAGTGAATGTTTATCAGTTTACATAAAGAACTTCCGTTTGCAATGTTAATGTATTCGGAATTGATGACTGCATTAGTGATTGAACAAACAGATTGGGATACTGTCTCTCGGTCTTATTTTTGCATCTTTCAATGAAAGAGTTGTAATTTCAAATACTATTGTGTTCCAGGCCAAGTGGTCAACCTTGCCTTGATACAAAGGAGTTTAATCTTGTGCGCAATATGTTGATAGCCGCCGTTGAGGAACGCTATAGGGATGCAGGTATAGTTCTTTTCCATCTCTTTTACACATATTCTTTTTTATCAAGGACATTGTACCAGAAATGGAGTTTATGTTGTTATGCTTTTGTTAATTAAACAAAAAAGACAAAAGAGGACAGTGCTGGATAGATGCACTTGCAAATTTCCTTGAACCATAGCCTCTGACATCATTTGGCCAGTCTGTTGGTTGTCATCACTCTAAAATTAATTCAACTAGTTTCCTCATGTCATTTTGAGGCAGAAACCCATCCTCATGGAAAAACACATGGCTCGATGTATGTTCTGCATTCTAGAATAATCCCACAGCTCCAATACTGACAATTTTTGGAAGTTTCCTTCCCTATTATCCCAGTGAATAAATGCGTCTGGTGGACCATTCTTCTTTCACTATCATTGATTTTTCCTTGTAACAAAAAAAATTCTGAATTTCATCTCTTATTACAGCACAATGGAGAGACAAACTTGGTCAACTTCGGGCTAAAAGGAACTTGAGGAAATTTACATAACAAGTATGAAGCTCGTCATTACTCCCAATTGATGGAAAACACTTTTAACACGATTGCTCAACTACATCCCTCTCTCTACTCTTTTTTTTAGCCCGACCAAAAATTGGCTAACAAATTGTTTCTTTTTGTTGCAGATGGTTCTTGTGAATTTATATTGTAAATAGAAGAATTGTTGGAAGCTATGAAGTCGGCCACTTACAGCAGTAATCAGTCATGTCTCTTGTCTCTTTATAAATATGTAGTAGGTTTGTGAATATGTATATAGATGAACTTTCTGCGAGTGTAATGATTATGCATGTTACATTGCCTATAATTGCAGCTTATTTCATAGATCATAGATTACTATGACGAAGGCTTTAATGTCCAAAACCCGGTGTTCTGAACTTGAGGCGCAGAGCTGTTATCCTGCAATGAAATCTTTCCTTGTTCAATCAGTTGTTCTTAAAACTTCTGGGAGATGATAGATTTGGCTATTGGTAGTCTTGCTTGAATTGCAATCTGGATTTGGAACAAGGATATGTGTGGGCTATGGCTAGCCCTGAGTTGAGATTTTGAGTCTCGACTAAATATTTTATCTGCCATCACTCGCCATGGTGTTTCTCACTCTCTTAGGATGACAAAGTTGAAAGCTTTTCGAGGTTGTAAATTTTACTGCTGAAATTAAACGGGGAACTTGTTGACATGCCGGATAAACGCTTGTCTTCAGCCTGTCATCAAATTGAAAGGCAATGCAGAATTTGCCGCTGGATTTGATGGCGGCTGCCTGCGATCACAGTGATAAAAAGTTATGAATAGTACGTGTAAATAATAGGAGGCATCTTATGGCTAAGTAATAGTAATAACAAAATGGAATCTGCTTTGTTTATGAATAAATTCAAAACCAGGAATTCCTTGCAGTCGAATTCGATGGGTAGAAAAGTCAACGATGATGAATGAGAAATCTAAGGTCAAACTACGCACGTCATCACCAGAGAATTACGTGTTCCTCCGTGCGTCAGATTATTTATTGGGTTCATGCATGTGCTCAAAAAGTCTCCTTTGTTGCTTGCAATTCAAATTAGCAATCGTAAGTGCACGTGCTTTCAGGAAACAATATCTGAATTTAAAATATAATCAAAAAGAAAAATAGCCACAGAGTATGAAACTAGATTTGACTTCACGGAAACTCAAGCGCTAATTCCCGCCAAATCACGCAAGACTCTGCCACGTGTTCCATCCCCACCTAGCAGATTTTGGAAATAGGTCCCACCGAGAAAAATCAACCGCTTAAGAAACTTCTATTTGCACCAGCTAAAGAATGCTGCATCATGTCCGACTCGTCAGCGTCGAGTCGAATCAACTCCTCTACTCTCTGTCTCTCTCCTGGTCGTACTTTGCTTCCCAGATAATCATTACTTTAATTTAATTATTAATAAATAAATTCATAATTAATTCCAACGCGCCCTTCTCATTACCCTTGCACGGTTACTCAACCTTTTGTCTACCTCGGCTGATGAGCTGGAGCCGGATTGGCCAATTAACAACGTTGCGAAGATCCAAAATTTCTACAACTACCGAGGAAGATTAAAAAAGAAAAACCGGAATTACGTAACGGAAATCGGTTGGATCTGTCGCTGCTTTAAATTGTTGGATTCTTGTAATCGACTTGGATCTTGATCCCATCAATTCGCAGATATGTCCGGTCCGCTTGATCGTCTTGCCAGGCCTTGTGAGTATACCTTCTATCACTAATTTTTCAAGCCGTTTCAGTTGAAGATTTTCTCTTCTTTGAATCGTCAACATCAAATTCTACAATTGCATTGTGGATTCTAGGTTTTGATTTTTCTGTTATTATATGCGTGATTGTAATGAGAATGTGTGTCTATTCCTGAACATATACGCAAAAGTTCTATTTCCGACGTGAGCTGTGAAATTCCCCGATCAATTTGGTTAATGAAACTGTAGTTACCAATGACCAGTAGAAAGACGTTATGGTCATATCTACTGATTATAGTGTTGGATGAATTGTTTAAGAGATTAATGTGATAATAGTGAATTTATGTAGAAACCGAAATTGTGGTTGCATTACTGAACTTAGAAGTTCTAAATAGGACCTAATTTACTCTTTTATGTCTCTTTCTAGGCTTTGAGGGTTTCTCTAGCAATGATGAACGAAGAGAGAGGAAATCTGATTTCGAGAACTCCGAGGATGACCGGAAGACTAGAATGGGGAATCTGAAGAAGAAAGCAATAAAAGCATCTAGTAAATTCAAACCTAGTTTTAAGAAAAAGAGCAGGAGAAAAAGTGATGATAGAGTCTCTGTTTCCATTCAGGATGTTCGAAATGTTGAAGAGCTACAAGCTGTTGACGCATTTCGACAAGCACTTATATCGGAGGAGTTACTTCCCACCAGACATGACGATTATCACAAGTTGCTGAGGTGATCTCCCATTCTTTTATTAGTTGTTAATTTGTATTGATGCGCAGACAACATATTTGCAAGATCTCGTGACTATCTCACTAAGGTTGAGTTGTTATTGGGACTGTGTTAAAAGATCTAGTTGGATTATTGTTGTGATACTATTCCGTATACTATTAATATCTGCTTCTTCTTCTTTTTTCTTTTTTTTTTTTCATAAAATCACGTTTTAGCTTGCCATGTAAGCCTCAATTACTAGGGATTGTTAATGATCCAGTGGTGTCCTGCTTTATCTTTTTAATTACTGTACCGGGCATACATATACACTGGATGAACAACAAGATAATAGCTGTTTCGGCTTGCTCTGTCTTCTTTTAAGTTTCATCCCCAGGAGTTATTTTTTTGCAGATTCTTGAAAGCCAGGAAATTTGATATAGAGAAAGCAAAGCAAATGTGGGCAAATATGATTCAGTGGAGGAAAGAGTTTGGTGCTGACACAATTTTGGAGGTAATTCTATCAAACAGCTTGCAATTGTTATCCTCTGTCTGCTGGTTTTTCTGATTTTGGCTATTGCCTGGTGGTTCCCTTTTCCAAGAAAAATAGGTCTAAATTTTGGATAGTAGTTCCTTTTTCCAAGAAAAATAGGTCTAAATTTTGGCTCCATTCTACGTGAAACTAAATTTAGGATGCGTACTATTTATTGGTTGCACTAAATTTTTCCTTGTCCAGGATTTTGAGTTCAGAGAGTTGAATGAAGTTCTGAAGTACTACCCTCAAGGTTATCATGGTGTCGACAAGGAGGGTAGACCTGTCTATATCGAAAGACTTGGAAAAGTTGATCCAAACAGACTTATACAAGTGACTACCTTAGACCGATACTTGAGATACCATGTACAGGAGTTCGAAAAATGTTTTGCGATTAAGTTTCCAGCCTGTTCTATTGCTGCAAAAAGACACATAGATTCAAGTACAACCATTTTAGATGTTCAAGGCGTGGTATGCTGCTTATTCCTTTTTATCCATTAATTTTTTTTGCCACTGTGTTTTTTAAGATAGTGTGCAACACTTTTCATGGTACCATTTCTTTGGCCCCATGAGACTAGATTCACATTTCTATGTTGCTGATGCAATTTTTGGTTTTTTAGGGTTTTAAAAACCTAACAAAGTCTGCGCGAGAACTCATCATGCGGCTGCAGAAGATTGATGGTGACAACTACCCTGAGGCATGTAGCTCCCTTTTTTTTACAATATCCTAGAACTTGTTTTTAAATTTAATTTCTGATTTGAGGATTAGCCCCAGATACAAATTGTTGAGTGTTATGTCAAATATATAAATTACATCCTCTATATAAAATTTAAATGTCAAGTTTGCAGACACTTTGCCAAATGTTTATTATTAATGCTGGCCCCGGTTTTAAGCTGCTGTGGAACTCAGTGAAATCTTTTCTTGATCCAAAAACCTCCTCCAAAATTCATGTGAGTTCTAGAATTTGTTGCATTGTTCTTGCTTAATAATCCTCAACAACTCTTCAGAGTTTACAGGAGTGACTTTAGAATCAACTGACTCTTTGGTAATTTTCCTCAGGTCCTTGGTAACAAATACCAGAGCAAATTACTTGAAATAATTGATGCAAGGTGATATTTTATTTTCAGTACTCTAGTAATTCTTATCCATTTTTTTTTAACCTTTTATAAATTTAGATATCTTGGGACTTGTCTAGTGAGTTGCCAGAATTTCTAGGTGGTGGCTGTAATTGCACCGATCAGGGAGGTTGTTTGAGATCCGATAAGGGGCCTTGGAAAAATCCAGATATATTAAAGGTTTGCTTCTCACTTTGAAATTGTTGAATGTAGAGGATTATGTGGTTTGAGTTTTTTCAGACCAACTTGTACTTTCTCTCTTAGTCATTATGCTTCATCAATGTGATTGTTTATCTGCGTGCACAGATGGTTCTTAGCGGTGAAGCATTATGTTCCAGACAAATAGTTACTATTTTGAATAGTGAGGGTAGGGTAATTGCTCGTGATAAGCCACATATTTCAATGGTAAGGTCATTGGACCATTTTTCATATCACATAGAACCCAGCTTTCCTTTCACAATTTTTAATCCAGTCCCGTGTTCTCTAATGCATTTTATTACTGTTTCCTTGAGTCAGACAAAAAGTGGTGATATATCTGCAGCAGAGTCAGGATCTGAAGTAGAAGATATTGCCTCTCCTAAACCAAAGGGGAGCTATTTGCTTCCGAGGTTGACTCCAGTCTGTGAAGAAGTAAGTGTTTGTATTTGATAATGATTTTGCAGTGAAAACAACCCAAGTAGCTGGATTTAGGATAAAGTTTGATGTATATGCATGGGTTTTCTTTTTGTATGGGCATGTCAAATAGTTGAAATCCTCTTATTGCCAAGTTTAGCATCTGGCTATAAGTTAATCACTTTGCTGAACATATAAACTAGCCAAAATAACCACAGCAAATGATATGTGGATGATTTGATTTGAAAAGTTTCTTTCAACATGCTTCAACCATCTTCCCTCTAATCTCATGTTGTATTCGTTAAATAATAAGTCTTTGATATTTCTATTTCAAAAGGCACTGCACTTATTAATATAGTCAATAATGCTTTTGATGTTTTATAGCCTAGGGTGGTTGGTAAGGCAAGCTGTGCAGGTGGCTTCTCCGAGTACGATGAATATGTACCTGTTATAGACAAGGCTGTGGATGTGGGTTGGAAGAAACAAGGGTCCCCTCTAAATCCCCATTACCCTTCCAAAGGTTGGCAAGACTATTAAATCATTTTGGAACTCATCTTTATGTTATGTGGTGTTTATATTTTATATGTAATATGATTTGTGCATGTTAGAATTGTTGCATTGATTGAACACATTTGATCATAAATATAGACAAGGAGTTCTTGTCTTTGCCTTTGATGCATCCCAGTGTTGGATGGTGTCAGCATTCGGACATGATTTTGATAAAAATTAAATTTTTCACATCTTTTTTTCAATTTTTTTTTCAATATGGATAAATATAATTTATGCTAGGCCACAGGTGTAAAATTTTTGGAACTTAGACCAATTTTGTCACTTTATACTGGTTTTTGTTTAAGAGATGCTAAAATATTGACTGAAATTCATCACAGGTTCACGCACTCTGCCAAACATAGAAAAAGGTCCAGAAGGAACATTTGCTCGTATATGGGCTTCACTGATAGCCTTCTTTGTAACCCTAATCACACTTGTCCGTTCACTTGTATTTCGGATGAATGAGGAACAGTTTGTCTCTGATTCAACCCACTGCATAACTAACATGACTGTTGATCCACTGCCCGAGGAGGAGTTCTTCACTCCTTCACCTGCCCTGAGGTTTACCGAGGCAGATCTGTCCCCTGTTTTGAAAAGGTTGGGTGAGCTTGAGCAGAAGTTTGACATGTTACAGGGAAAGCCTATCCAGATGCCGTTTGAGAAAGAGGAGTTGCTGAATGCTGCTGTGTATCGTGTGGATGCATTAGAAGCAGAGCTTATAGCAACAAAAAAGGTATTTATTTTTGTTTTCTTACATGCAGTATACATTTTGAGGATAAAGGTTCACTGCTTTTCTGCTTATGGAATCCACTGTACCAATTCTTTAGAGCCCCACATGATTTTGCTTGGGAATGTAGAAATGATGTAATTTTAGGCATAAAATTTTGCTCTCTGCATCTATGCATGCGTTTTATAAGTATGATGAGCTACCTCATCCTTTGCCTCGACTTTAATAGGGGCTCAATTGAGTCCTGCTCCATTCAAAAGCGGCATATCCTGGAAATGAGGTTAAATTAATTAGCTGGGAAAGTAATTGCCATTTCCAATGTTGAATTGTTCCTGGCCAAAATTTTTGCACATTGCTAATTGGTTTGCAAGTCTACTTTTATCTTCAAAATACCGAAGCTTTACTTGTCCGTCCTGTCATTGCAATGTGTCTCAGGAAGGATAGGGTGCCTGAAAGAGGGTTTCCTGCTATTAGAGCTGTTCTTTAATTCCTTTTTAAGCGCAAACAAGTAGTTACATTTGCTTGTTTCTTGTGATATGCTCCTTAGCATGTACTGTTAAATTCTGTTCTTGTGTTGCCGCCCATGATCAATGGGTAAATATAAAATTCTTCTTCTTGAGCAGGCTCTGTATGAAGCTTTAATGAGGCAAGAAGAACTTCTCGCGTACATAGACAGCCAAGAGAAAGCAAAGTACCAGGTATGGTTGGCTTGAAACATAACACTATTCCATTCATTTAATCAATGTTCTTATACGTCTCCCCTTTTGAAGCAGCAGAGAAAGTACAATTGCTGGTAAAGAAGAGATTTCT
>CP135544.1:7213749-7224497 GCA_032402905.1 Khaya senegalensis | reverse complement strand
ATGGGATGTCCCCAGAAACAAAGAACACATAATTTCCGAAATTACTACCCAACTAAAAATTCTGCTTGAGGGGGTTTGATAAGGTTACATAATAGCTTTTACAAAAACTGAGACAACAAAACATATGGCTTTCAATTTTTACTTTTGACCCGAAGGAGTAACATAGTTGATGGTCATTCTATTAGCATCAAGTATAAAGACCAGATGGAAATCATGGATGCAATTAAAGCAATTCATCTTCAGTTACGTAAATACCATAGATAAGGGAAAGTTTATGTATCAATTTTAAGAAGGTTTAGGATTTTTTTTTTAATTTTTTTTTTTTTACTTAAATAGATGTTAGTAAGTTACATAATTAAAGAAAATATTATTTATTCAAATTAAGATAATTAAAATTTTCTCTTTTTTTCTTTTTTTTTAGTTTAAATAGATATTAATACGTGATATAATTAATAATAAACGGTTCAAATTATATGTTAAATTTATTAATTTTATATTATAAAATATAAAATTAATTTATAAATTTTATAAAATATAATCTCAATTATTCATTATTAATTATATTATATGTTATTATTTTATTAAAAAATAAAGAAAAAGAATATTAGGAGAGCCACTTGAATTATCTGGAGAGCCACTTGAATTGTTTTCTACACCTAAACCATTAAGCAAAGACTAAAATCAAAGACAATTATTTTACCCCTGAATCAACTGTCAAACTTTTTCAGTTGCTACAGAAAAGGAGAGGTTACAAGAAAGAGAAATTACCAGTAACCAATATATACATTAAAGAAAACAAACTAAATTTATGACCCAAAAATAAACAAAATTGTAACAGTTCAACAGATATAAATTTATGGATGAACATTTTTTGGGAAATAATGTAATCAGAAATTTGTTTGTTGATTCAAAGCAAAAGCTATTATAAAATCTTCAAACATCATCCCCCTTTGGTCTAAAACAAACCATCAAACTACAATCTTTTGCGGTTGTAGCTACCAAATAATCCTTCACAATCTTCAAACTTTCAACCAAAGGAATGGAATGCAAATTGGTAAACAGATATAGCTGCTATTTGCCCAAGTCTCTGTGTGTTTTGCAAGGCTGAGAAATTATATTATAACATGCATGAATTGCCCCTTCAATGTCAAGGGTATCAAGCTTCCGAACTTCAAAGAAGCCGATCCAGAATTCCAGCTTGATAAACTGTCTCAGCTATGAGCTGAACAAAACCATTTGTATGCAAGCCATCATCTGCTTGAATGATACACTTGAGTGCATCTTCAAATGCTTCTCCCATGCCAAAACTATTCTTCTGTTTGTGACACCACCAAAGTCCCCAAATATAAGAGAACCATTCAAGAATACGTGGAAATTGTTCTGAGGAGTGGTGTAGAGAGCCTTGATTGCTTTACACATTCTTGCCTTGGACCTAGAGAACAAGTCCAGATGATCATATTCACTGAAAGTAAGAAATTAGAAACGTAATCCAACATCAACTTATTTCAGACCTAACAACAGGCTCATGATCTGCTCCGCGTATATTCGCTCCATTATTTCTTTGCTAGAAGCCAATACAAGCTCTTCATTGTCTGTCCACGCAAGCTGCTCATGCCTTTAGTATTCACATTACTTTCCTAACCTCATTGTAAACACAGCAAGAAAGTTATAATAAGTGCCAATTTTAAGTTACAAATTCATAAAAAGTTATAAATTTATTAAAGAATAACCTTTAATTTATGACTTTTAAATGGATTATAATTCATTTTTGTAATTTCGAAATTCAAGATTTATAACTGTAGTATTAAATATCTATAATATCTTCGTAAGTGTAAAATTTTTTCGATAAAAAAAATTTTATAAATTAAAAAGTATTTTATTTTGTAAAAATTTTTAAACTCAAAATTTTTGTTATACATTATTTTAAAAAAATTTAAAGAGTTTAAAAAATTTTGACAACAAAAACTAACAAACACATAAGAGTCGAGGTTACAGCAAAGATGAAATTGTGACAAAGTCTCAAAAGGTAAAGCCCAAAAAAGGGCCCAACGCTCACACATTTGGGGGTCCCCTGCACACGATGCAGTAACGTTTTCTGAATCGGGTCATCTTGTGCGAGAGGGAAAATTCTGCACTTAGTATTTTGGAATACTACACTGTATATCCAACGCACACCACTATTGAAATTTCGGGAAGGTATTGATCAGGCTGAATTACTATCAATGTGAGTGGATCTTGTTTGTTGTATGATATGATGTGTCTGATTCCAGAATAGACTCAGACCAAGGGTCCTACGAAGAAGAAGACAATTCGGAGTAGTTAAACGTCACGGTATTACACCTAATGCTATTATATACAATGACAGCAGTTTAAACTTCTTGCTCCTTTCTTTGAACGTTTAATTTTTTTTCTCCCTCGTTGCCCACATTAAACAATCTTGCTTAAAATTCTCTTTTTTATTCTACTTGTTGGCATGGTACCCCATTTCATTGGAGTTTCAGATGAGGTGGAGGGCTTAATCACCCTTCTTTCAAGCACATGTTTTCTGTGTCTGGCTCTATATATAATAAGGTAGAAACACTCTCAAGTCTTCACTCTTGATTGGTGAAATATAGACATGAGAAATAGGCAAGGAGAAATGAGAAGAATTCAAATACTTCACTTGAACAAAGGAGATGCTGAATCTAATTATGCAAAAAATTCCACTGTTCAGGTTTAGCTAATCCCATGTTATCATGCATATTCTTCTATTTCCTCTAATTCAATCTCTATGGAGTAACTAAATCAGTACTTGCTATATAATAACCTGATGCTCAAAGGCTCAAGCTACAGCAAAACTTTCCTTTTGTTTTTCTTCCTTCAATTGTCTTAGATGTTGTTATTTAGGTCTAATTCAGGATAGAGATCTGATTTAAGCAGAGAAGAGATTTTGGTATTTCCATGGCAATTGTGTTTATAACCTGCGGCTTTTGTATTTGTTTTCTCTTCTTCATCGATGGTTAAAACAAATATGTATGGTTTTTTGAATTCTGCAGAGCAGGATTATATCAACAGCAAAACCCGTCATCGAGGAAGCTATATTAGTAATCTTATGCGAGAAAATCCCTCAGAGCATGGGCATCGCAGACTTGGGTTGTTCATCTGGACCCAACTCCTTACTCGTGATCTCCAATATAATGGGCATTGTACATGCCAAATGTCGCAATCTGGGTCATGCAATGCCGGAATTTAGGGTTTCCTTGAATGATCTTCCTGGCAATGACTTCAACTCCTTATTTGAGTCATTGCCAGAGTTCTTCAGGATGCTCGAACAAGAGAAGGGTGAAGGATTCGAGCGATGCTTTATATCGGGAGTGGCCGGTTCCTTTTACGGTAGACTGTTCCCCAACGAGAGTATGCACTTTGTGCACTCTTCTTCTAGTCTCCACTGGCTCTCACAGGTTTGTATTTACTATGTAGTTACGTCCCCTGGTACAAGATATACATGAATATGATTCTTTGAACAGTTCTTATATTCAAACCGGCATTGGTGGGGGAATATAAGAATTGATATAGCTAGTGGTAGTGGGTTTCTACTCAACTTTCACCTACGGCCTAATGATGACAATGAAACCTTAAAACATTCATGGAATTTATCAAATAATTAAAGTAATACATAACTATTACCATGGATATCTCTATGCAGGTTCCTCCTGCTCTAGAAAGCAATGCTAGCACAGCCTTGAACAAAGGAAAGATCTACACATCTAAGAGCAGTCGACAGTGCGTGTTGGACGCATACTCGGCACAGTTCCAGAAAGATTTTTGGCTGTTTCTAAAATCACGAGCGAAAGAAATGGTTCCTGGAGGTCGCATGACCTTGTCGTTCATGGGCAGGAGATCTGTTGATCCCACTATTGAAGAAGGCTGCCACCAATGGGAGCTTTTAGCACATGCGCTAACGAGCATGGTTGCAGATGTATTAATTCTTTATAATAAGATTGTTCTATTCTACCTCTATTTTCTGCACCCAAAATAAATAATTTTGCATGCTCACAGCGTAAGAATATGTGCCTTGTAGGGTCTAATTGAAGAAGAAAAGGTTGATTCGTTCAACGCTCCTTTCTATGCTCCATGCCCTGAAGAACTAAAGTTAGATAAACAAAGGGAAGATTCATTCATTTTGGATCGGCTTGAAGCATTTGAAATTGATGGGGATGGGGGTGTTGAAGATGATATGAATAAAACATTTCCAGCATTATCGAGAGGACAGCGAGTAGCCAAGACTGTAAGAGCTGTGGTGGAATCAATGCTCGAGCATCACTTCGGGAAGAACATAATGGACGTTTTGTTTCAAAGGTATACTGAATTAGTGGAGCATCACTTTGTCAAAGAAAAAAAACCAAGTACGTCAGTTTAGTCATTTCCATCATCACAAAGGGCATGTAAGCCAAATAAAAAAGTAAGGTGCATGATAAATATCCCTCAAGAGCAAGCACAATTTATATATATGGACTAAGATTACACGGCATCTCAAACTCTAGTCAAGGTTTGTCGCAGGCAGACCAGAAATATTTATGAAATATTTGACCAATATATAATTCTTACAAGGTATTGAACTTTGTTTGATTTTAACTTAGTAATCAATAAGGAGCCATTCACCAGATTAACTTCATATCCATCGCAACCCTCGCAGTAATTCTTAAACGTTAGCCCAAAATTTCGGACTTCTAATTAAGCCCGTCGATTGCGTCCGGGGCTCTGGACAACGACTGATCATTTTGGGTTAGTGCAATGTTAACTCCCCCATCTCTTATTGTCCCAAGCTCATTGACAAATAATAGGAAAATTATCTAGTGGCACCTTTTTCAAGAACGAACGATTCTGTGACGCATTAATGGAGGATGATGCATAGACAAAATTGCAGAGGGGCGGCTTGTTAAATAAATAATGAGAACGATTAAAGACATTTATCTTGGGCTTCTTGTGCTTAGATTGTTGGGCAGTGGAGGTTACAATTAGAGGTGTTAAACAGGTCAGGTCGGTTAGTAAAATTAGGTCTGACAGGTATTATAATTGTTGTTTTCTCTTCCACCCAAGTTGTTCTTCTTGTGGTTCCAAGCATTACGTCCATTGTTAGCTGCTACATTGGCCTTTATGTTCATACCTACAATGGCATTGTTATGTTCAAGTCTACTCTCTAACATAAGCAACTCCGCATATACATCGTCAAGCATAAGAGTACGCATCCTTGAAGTGATGTTGACAAACACTGCATTATATTCTATTGCCAGGCCTCTCAAAATATATTAAACCAAATCTACATCAGAAACAAACTTACCAGACATAGACAAAGCATCAACTAGTATTCTCATTTTAGTGAAACATTCAATCATCAGTTGGGCTTCTTTTTTAGTGGATTGAATCTGATTTTGCAGTTGCAAGATTCGAGCATAATATTGGGAGGAGAACATTTTCGAAATCGCATCTCATAGTTCTTTAGAAGTGTTGTAATTAGTGAGTGAGACTAGAATACTCTCACTGATAGTTGACAGAATCTAGTAAAGAAGAAACTGGTCCTATTTTCTCGATTATGGATAATTTGAATTTTCAGTAGTGATCATACTTTGTGAATCGTCAATAGTGATAATGTGTGTGCTAAAGATCTATTTTGATCCATCAATGAAACCCTCAAGTTCATTGCCACGGATAGTTGGCAATACCTGTGTTTTTCAGATCAGAAAGTAAGTTCTGTTCAACTTTTTGGCAACCTATTCGATAAACAATTTTTGTTTCCTTTGAAAAGAAAAGCTACAATGGTTGATTCAATATATACAAAGGCTAGCTGATAAGAAAAGTCTAGAAAATGTACACCTCATAGCTTAAACACAAATGCTGCAAGGCTATTGTACAAATGGCTGGTTTTGTTATGCATAATACAATGACGAGGCAGAATCTTTCTGGAGCAAGCATGAAAAAGCAAGGTGGTAAGCTAGTATTCTCTTGCTTAGTCATCAAAAAGAATACTTGAAGAACAAGCCGCTGGATTAAGCCAAATTTGGGCCCTTGATAGCCCTGCTACAGTTGGGCCTCATTTTCACCATTGCACAACACCACAGAGCAAAAAAACTTGGTATTAGATACTTCTTGAAAAGCAACTATATTATACTGATAACTAAAGGAAGCTCTCCTATCAATTCGTTATCATCTTCATTTGTCGCAATGTTGGTATCCTTTTCCCTGTTCAACTTGTTTAAAAAATGTGCTAAAGTTGCTTTAGCTCGATCAGGCCGTGACACTAAATTCTTAGTTTAATATGTTGACGCTCTATATTAATTAAAAAAGGCAAAAGAGACTCCCCAGATGAGTATCTTATAAACAAGTGTGGGGACAATTACTTCATTTGATTAAGAGTTGTTGCGATTGCAGGATGCAACATGGATTAAATTTTCTTTCTCTTCAATTTAGTCTACCAAATGTGATGTTGACTTGTCCAATCAAATACCCTTTTCATTTGATTATCAATAATCCTCTTTCTATTGTCACCAACTCACTGTAACTACTCTCTCAAATCTACTCCTCTCGTTTAAAAGGAAGATCATGTTAAGCTGTTTAAAAGGAACCTACGTACTCAAAGAGAGATCAGGGAGAGAAATTTTGTGGGTATCTTATGAACAGGCCCATGGTATGGCAAGGTTGACAGGAAGTTTTCAGTCATCTGTTTCCTAGTGAAAAGGAAACTGGGGCATTGCTTTTGGACAAACGATAGCTAGGGAGCAGATAAAAGAAAAGGTCAATAGAGATCGGGAGGGTCAAGCAGGTGTGCATGATAGCTATTACTATTGCTCCAATATGCGACAACAACTGTATTATATATGTTTTTTCTTCTGGTTTTTATTGGCTTATCTTTAATCACTTTTTCACTTTATAATTGGGTTACCATTGCTCTTTATTATTAAAGTAATATCAACCAGCCTCCTATCATAAAAACAGGAGTCTTCATCGCCACATAAACAGAACTTTTGTATTAAGAAACTCCATAACATAAGCAATGCAACATCGACAAAGATATTTGTTTTTCACTAATTCTAACAAAAGAGAGGTGATCGTATCTCTTTTGCTCAAATTGCCATGCATTTTACAGTTGTTAGGCGGCGATGGAGTTGTCTGAACTTATCCGCTGGCTAAATTTATCAACACATACTGCTGACGTTAATATAGGGATAGGACAAAGAGAAAGATAATGTCAGTTTCTGTGTTATAGAAAAAAGCTATGCAATTTTAATAGTGTTATTGAATGAATAGGTGGGATATAGTAAGAAAATCCTGCAGAAAGTTGGCATATTCAATCATGTTAAATGACCGAAGAATTTGTACGGACAGAAGAGGTTCTTATAATCAAAATAACTGAGGTGTTACCGTATTGTACAATTAATTGTTGGTGTGATGATGGAGTACTGCTAGTGCTAAAAGGTGAAATAATAAAAGAGAGAAAGAAATATATGCTGGCTGCTGGTGCTCATAAACAAGAGAAAACCCTTTATATCTTTTGTATCAGAATTGGCACAACAAGTGGATAAGAGCAAGCCTGCTTCGGTATAAAGAAGCCACTACAAATACAAAATAAGGCCAAGCCACTGCAATAAAGGAATTTTTTTTTTCTTTTATGTAACAACCACTGTTAACCATTCCCTTAAACTTTCTTGCCTTCTTTCTCTTCTAAATGGGTCCCTTCAAATACAGAAAATAAGCTAAAGGAAGAAGAAATGGAATGTTTCTTTGGCATGTCCCTACCAGACACAGTGTGGAGGAAGAGGGTAGAGGTGGTTGTGGTAACTTTGCTTGCATGCGTAGAATTGTCGAATTTTAAAAGCCTTTAAAACAACCCACTTCTCAGTGTAGGTAATTATGACAAACCAACTTGAGAGATTATGACAAAGCAACTGATTCCTCCGTGTAAGTCCAATGCTTTAGAGTCTAGTATGCTTAAAAAAGCAAAAGTGGCCCTTTTAATGAGAAGATTACAAAGTTTTGTTAAAAATATCAGATCCTTTGTACATTATTCAAGGATGACGCTATTAGCACTTTAAAAAGCCTGGAATTTTAGGTCCCAAGGAGACAATCAATCATTTGAACATCAAAATAAATGTGTAATTACTATGCTGTTGCGTCCTGGTTTCAGCTTTTTACAGTTTCACGATGGTTTCATGTACTGCCCATCTGAGGGTCTCTCCTCAAGAAGATAAGATGACCATATACATTAAATAGAAAATTACAAAAGACAAGCAAACACAAGGCCTAAGAAGTAGTATCAAATTTTGAAATATTTAGCCTAAATTGCCACAACAAAAGAGATTCGATCGTTCCTCCTTTTTGTCATTTCAGTTTTCTTCTTCCATGTCCATGTAAAAATAAGAGTAGCAGAAGAAATCCAAACACTACCAAAGAAGAGGACAACGTGCTAGAGTACTCCTAGTAGCATCTGCTACTAATTATTCCTACAAGACCAAGAAAGAAAAAGATCCTGCAAGAGAAACCCACATGAGCGACCAATCAAAGCAATTTACAGCAACTCAACTCAATATCAGAATTTACCCATAAGAATGTCAGAATTCCAGATCATCATAAATTCCATGTATGTGGGGTTTAAATTTTGCTCTAATTCCTCAGAACCGCGAATTATATTAAAACCAATGTACATCCCATGATAACAGCTTTATGACCATTAAAAAAAAAGTAAAAACACCATAGAAAGCAAGATAGATTTTTTAACAACCTAAAGTTTTCCTAATCTCTCATAATTTTCTACTGTCTTTTGGACTTGATCTTCAGTTACGAGCCGTTAAAGTGATAGCCACACACTGGTTTTTTGCAAGGTTAAGATCAAGTGTGTTCTCTCGAATCAAAGTTTTCCTTGTGGCAGCGATGAAACTATCTATAGTCATCCTGAACTCTTCACTGCTCAAATGATCTATCTCACAAGATGTCGTTGCCGCCACTTCGCGCTTGATCACTGTCTCTGATCTCCGTAGCTCTCTCCGGTTCTCCCCTTCAATTATCTCCGATCGAGTCCTCCTGTACTTCGTCGTCTCAGTTACCGCTTCAACCTTTTTACGGTGAACTGGAGAAACCACATGCTTTGGTTTACAATCTTTCTCTGTAACAGCACCGACCATATGTTTCTCAACTGGAGACTTAACCGCATTATCCACGCACGCAATTTGTTTGTCAATCACGGTGTCTTCAGCCGTTGGAGTTTGATCAGTGGCGGCGAAACTCCGGCTAGGGTCGTTGTTGTTGGTGACGGTAACGTACTCATCGTAGATATCAGGTTTGGGTGGTCCTTGAGAGGGCAAAACCGAGATGATGATAATGAGAAGGTTGATAGAGATGAAAACGCACAAAGGCTTTCCCAGAACGGCAACATGATGGCTTATATACTCGCTGGCCATATCAGCAGCGACCTGGAAGTATGTGTAAGAAGACCATGAAAGCAAAGACAAAGCCGCAAAAACTTCGACGAAGAAAAGAAAGTTTTTGAACCTTTCCTGACTATTGTACCTTCCCATAGCTTCGGCTGTCTCGGCTTTGATGCTGTTAAAATCGAAGTAATCCATGACTGATGAATGATTATATAGAGAAGAGTGAGCTCTCAGAGAAAGACCACAGAGTAAGATTTTCCGTGAAAATAATAGACGAGAAAGGGAAAGAAAGTGAGGGAAAATAACGAGTAGCGAGAGAATGGAGATTATGGTGAGCTCTGTGTACTTTTCATTTACGGGGTGGGCTTTGAATGGAAACTGAAGATTTCAATACTTCTGTTGGCTTTTATAGAGCCTTCAAAGGGATTCATTTAAAAAAAAATTTATTTTAAAAATAAATAATAATTGATTAATTGAGTAATAGAAGTGGGGCCGGGGACTGAGGTAAGCATGAAGCAAGCCAAGTTGCAAGCATGGATAGACTGTGGATCGAACCGCGACCGGAACCGAACGAGCACACTTGGTCTCATTGACCCTTGGGGGACCGGACTGACTGACTGACTGACAGAACCTGACCCCAACAGTTCTGACAACGTAGATTTGTCTTATTTCTCGGAAGTTCTCTCCTCTCCTCTCTCTCTCTCTCTCTAATCTAATAACAACAATACCGTGGCCCATTAGAACCAACTCGAATTCATTTAAAAACGTGTCACTGGCCTTAATTAATTTAGGGAACTTAGTTATATAATTGTCGGCAGCCGAGAGTTTCAGCTCTCATCGGCTATCTTAGGCATTGATATCGAGTTCATCAATATTAATTTCACTTTTAAACATCATTAAGCTAATAAATTAATATTATAATATCATCTTATTGCATCAATTAATTATTTTTAAGATAATAAATTCTTATTTTACATGTCAAATCAATAAAATTTCAATACAAAATTAAATTAATATAAAATAATATAATTATTAAATAAATAAATATAATATAATACAATTAATAATTATATTAAATTTAAATTTAAAATTTTTTACACATGAATTCGTTTATAACATAATTAATTATTTAAATAATTATAATATATTAATTTATTTATAATTTAATAAATTTATTTATATTTTTTAAATAATTTAATTATATTTATTATTTTTTTAAAAATACTTAATTGTATTTAGAATAAAATTAATTAATATCTTTATATATAGTATATTAAGTATTATAAAAATATATTACAATATATAAAAAATATTAATAAATTAATACAATTATAATTCGTTTAATTA
>CP135544.1:7186699-7201163 GCA_032402905.1 Khaya senegalensis | reverse complement strand
AGAGAGAGAGAGAGAGAGAGAGAGAGAGAGAGAGAGAGAGAGAGAGAGAATCAAATGCTACTTTCATTTGAAAAGATGATAATGCCTTTTAGAAATGCAGTTGGTACTGAGGATAGTGTAAAAAGTTCAACTGATGTAGCTATTTAGATTTTGATAAGAAAGCCTCTAATAGCTGTATAATTTCCTTTTTGATCTCTCATCTCACAACATTAAGGTGTTCCACAAATTTGCGTATTGACTGTGCTATACATTTTCTTAGCATTATACCTCTACAGACTCATGCATGAGTGCTTTCAAAGCTCCTCTTGATCCAAGCACCGTGTTAGGAGGTTTCTCTGGGAACAATTATTCTGAGGTAATTTTTTCATCCTTGTAAGTTTCAGATGCAATTGGACCATTGGAGTATGTAACATAAAAAAAATATTCCAAAACAGGCATCTGCATTTGTCATAACCTATCCGGTAAACAATGCTGTAGACAGAGAAGGGAATGAAACAAGAAAAGCAATGGCTTGGGAGAAGGCCTTTATTCAGTTGGCAAAGGTTTGTAACTGTGTCTCATTACTGACTGCTAGTGTTTATGTAGTTGTTCTTGTGGCTTACCAAACAGTTGACTAGAATGTCAAGCCATATGACCTTCTTATATTTTGCTTTAGCCTTAGGGGAGGAAGTTACATCTTGCATACTTCAAATGTATATTTTCTTCACATGATTTCTTATGTTTTCATCCACTTTCTTATAAATTTTTCTGGTCATTACACTGCCATTTAATATTATCTCTTTTTCCTTACCATCGCAGGATGAATTGTTGCCAATGGTTCAGTCCAAAAATTTAACACTTGCTTTTTCATCGGAGAGTTCCATTGAGGAAGAGCTGAAGAGAGAAAGTACTGCAGATGCCATAACTATACTGGTGAATATTTATCTCCTATCTGATTCATGATACTATAGCTTTGGATAGTGCGAAATGAAGGAAAATGATTCTTGTGGTGGACCAAATGGTTTGGTATTGAGACTTATTTGAGTTGATTGTTTAGATTTGTAGATGTATGTCAAGTCTAACTTATGTGCTATCTTTCATTTATCATCATTTTAAATATGTGAACTTTTCCTGTAATCACAATGCTTTCATAGCTCATCTCATAAATCCTTTTTCTTTATTCTTGTACATTAGAGCCAAATTGGCATGTTTCTCTACTGATTGTAATTTTGCCTCCTTATTTCATTTCAGATAAGCTATTTAGTAATGTTTGCTTACATATCTCTTACTCTGGGCAATACACCTACCTTATCTTCCTTCTACATTTCTTCTAAGGTATCATTTAATTCTTTTATTTTCCATATAAATACATTATGAATTCACCTTATTTTTTCAAAATTATCTTAATCATATAATTTGGTTTAATTGCAGGTATTGCTTGGCCTTTCTGGGGTTGTTCTTGTCATGCTCTCTGTTCTTGGATCGGTTGGTTTTTTCAGTGCAATTGGAGTAAAATCGACACTAATCATCATGGAAGTTATTCCTTTTCTTGTTTTAGCTGTAAGTTCCATCCTTCTGTCCTTTCAGATTTGACGCCAGATTGCTACATTTTAGATATAAGTTTACATTTGTATGTGCATTACGAACAAAAATTTTAAGTCTGCAGACTCTAGGAAATAATATTAGAGCTTTCAAACTTTGATTGCATGATTAGGACCTTTTTGCATCTTGAGTATCCCTTGCTAAAAATCATTAAGTACTTCAATTAGGCCTGGGACTCATCAGCTAATCCTTGGCCGAACATGAGCTTTAAGTAGTCAATTCCAGTTGTTCAGAAACCTTTCTTTCTTAACCCTTTGTCTTCTGTTTTAAATTCAATCAAGCTAGCTATACTAGTTCCTAAAAGAAACATCAACTTTTAAATTAAAGTATTGCAATATCTGATCTTGTTTGAGGACTGGGTATGACATTAATCTTTGGAAAAAAACTTAAAAGAGTGGCTTAAATAATAACATTTCCTTGTACCTAAATTTCTAACATCTTGAATCTAAATATTAAAATAGCGACCTTAAAACTTCTGTTCAAATTTCGGTATACCAAATTTTAGTTTATTTTATCTTTTTCTGTAATGATCTTTGTCATCAAGTTCTGTTGAAGCCTATAATTCTGGAGTTCTTTATTGTAACAGGTTGGGGTTGATAATATGTGTATACTAGTGCATGCTGTTAAACGGCAACAGCAGGAGTTGCCTTTAGAAAGACAAATAAGCAATGCCCTTGTGGAAGTTGGACCATCCATAACACTTGCTAGTCTATCTGAGGTTTTGGCATTTGCAGTCGGAAGTTTTATTCCTATGCCAGCTTGCCGTGTTTTCTCCATGTTTGCTGGTCAGATATTTTCATCATTTAAACTGATTAACCTATGAAATAGTTTTTTTCCCTCCTTTTTGTGTGACTACCATAATAGCTTGTGTCACGCATAATGTTTAACCCCAATTTGTTTACTCTTTTGCAGCACTGGCTGTTCTGTTGGACTTCCTTTTGCAAATAACTGCTTTTGTTGCTTTAATAGTTTTTGACTTTTTGCGGGCCCAGGATAAGAGGGTTGATTGTATTCCATGTTTAAAAGTATCTTCTTCATATGCTGATTCTGACAAAGGTATTAATAAGAGTATCTTAATTCATGTTCAGTTCATGCATTATCTAGCTTGGTTTCCTGTTTTGCACTTTCGCTTCAATTGTACACTCTTTTATTTTGAATTTGAAATCATCTCCAACTAAAGAATATGTTGTGGAAATTTAGGCATCGGTCAGAGAAAACCTGGACTGTTGGCTCGATATATGAAGGTAATTAACTTTGGCTCATAAATGGCAAGTCATATTTCCTTGGTGCAGTACTCCAACTACGTTCCATGGCATATACGTTCTTGTTTGGATTCATAATGTTTGGTCTAAGAGCTTTTACAACTAAGTTTTCCTGATGAATAAAAAAGCTTGACCTCATACGATCCACCTATATGACTGAGGATAATGAGATAGTTCCAAATATTAACATACTCATGGGATGAATATTAGAATCCTGTGGAATCTTCTATGGTATTGAATTATTGAAAATTTTCATGTGGCAAAATCTTCTATAGAACAGGGCTTGATCTGCCAACAAAAGTGGATTCCTTTACCCTTAGGTTATGAGTCATATGTGGTTATAAGAGTTGGGCAAGTGCAGTTTTGTGGCTGATTGTTTTGTTAACGGTGAATTTTTTATTTTATAATGGAGATAAAATATGATTGCTAAAGAATAGATAAAACATGAATGCTAAACAATGTGCAAGATAAATTACCACTCTCATGAGGGAAAAAAAGTTTTGACCATCCCAACAGGTTCCACTCTCATGTCCAAATAACTAATTAATTAGAAAGAACAGAAAAGAAAAACAAGTTTCATTCATATTCATTGCTGTTGCTGGCTAAATTAGCAGTTAAACATTTATGTTACTGATGTTTGGATTATCCATGTGTGCACTTACCTCTTAATATTTTTCTTGTTCTTAACGCTAAAAGTTTATTCTTCAACATCTTTTTGGTAATTTTTGAATTAATAATTCAAATTTGATTTTTTTTAACTATATTAATGTTCTTTGTTTACCATTATTTCTAATCCACTTGAGTTTCATGTTCCAATCTTTTAGGAGATCCATGCACCTATTCTCAGTTTCTGGGGAGTGAAAATAGCAGTCGTTTCTGTTTTTGTTGCATTTGCTTTGACTAGCATTGTAAGTTGCTGTATATTTGTTTCAATTCTCCAAAATCCTACGAGGTCTACAGTTCTCCTTTATGTTTTTCTCATGTGTCTTAAATTAGTTTCTCGAATTACTACAATTCACAGGCATTATCCACCCGGATTGAACCAGGTTTGGAGCAAAAGATTGTTCTTCCCCGTGATTCTTATCTTCAGGTTAACCTTTTGATACCTTGAAATTTCAGGGAGCACTTATACATTTAGTAAACATTTCAGTACAGCAGCTCTGACTCAGAGTTCCTACATGCTGCAGGGGTATTTCAATAATGTGTCAGAGCATCTGAGGATTGGACCACCCCTGTATTTCGTTGTTAAGAACTATAATTTTAGGTATTCCTGTATAAACTTATTTTCCCTTTTGCATCCAGTTTGATATTATTTATAGCTATCCCACTGTTCTCAAAAATGATCAGCTCCACTATTTATTTTTCTGCTTCCTTGCACCTAGTCATTTGTTGGTTTTGATAGCTTTTCTTATCAAGTTTACTTTCCTTGCTAATGTTGCTCTGCTCCTCAGCTCAGAATCAAGGCAGACAAATCAGCTGTGCTCCATCAGCCAATGTGATTCAGACTCACTTTTGAATGAGGTATTGTTTCTGATATTCAGATAACGTTCTAGTTTCTGGAGACCCTCGCTTTAGTCAATTCCCCTAAGTGCTCCTCATTTACTCGTGGTGTTGAATTTTACTTGATGATTGCCACCATTTATAATATTCTTCTTGTTTCTTTTGTTGTTATAAATGTTGTCAGTATTATTCTAGTTGTCAGTAAAATATAGTTACACAAATACTTATCTATGTTTGTTGATTAGAATCTGTATATTAATATAAGTGATGGTGGATTGCATCTGTGTTCATGATGGAGTGTTGGTATAGAGGAGATGCTCATTTATTTATTTATTTACTTTGATCATACAAGTAATTTTAGAACAAGAACATATTTTGGAATAATCCTTCCTAGTCTCTCACTTTCAATTTTAAGATTCATATTTTATTACATGTGTCTTCCATTGAGCATGAAAAAGTTGAAGAGTGGTTTGATATTTTGAATTGTTTAGCATGTCAACAATTGCTTCTGCGCTCAGTCAATATATTTGCAGTTCTTACTTCTTCTCATGCTCTTTGATACAAATTTTGTCTTCTCACTAGATTGCTAGAGCATCGTTGATGCCAGGATCAAGCTACATTGCCAAGCCAGCTGCTTCATGGCTTGATGATTTTCTAGTATGGATATCTCCTGAAGCGTTTGGTTGCTGCCGAAAGTTCACAAATGGGAGTTATTGCGCACCCGACGACCAGGTCATAATTCCATCTTTTTGAAGCTTGCTTGATTCATTTAAATGAGTAATGTCTGGCCAATCGTTTTCCCTTAAAAGGGTTGATTGCCAGAATTACATGGCCTTTTTTTTCCTCCTTTCTATAGCTACACCCCATTGTCTCTTTGTTTGCATGATTTGCAAGTCACATAGTTGTCCCCATTCAGTTTATTATGATTATATGCTATTTCATCCTGAAAGCCTTGCTATTTCTGGTTATGGGATAGAAAATAACTTGTACAAGCAGGAATTTTTAAAGTTATAGTTGGTAGTAGGGTTATATAGTAGCTTAGGTCAAAAAGTAGATTTTAAAATTATGTGATTAATTCTTTGCACTTGAGCATGTTAATAGCAGTGGCAGTGTGGCACCACAAGTCTTTAATTTAAGTCTTCATTGTTGAAACTTGCCTTTAACTGTGTAATTGGGGTGAATCTGTGGGCATGGGATAATTGATAATTGCTTTACCTTCACTTGCTGGAGATCTAATCTCTGTGTACTTGAGATTGCCTGTCTTATGTTGGTAATGCAATAACTTACTCAAATATTCTTTCTTCCAGCCTCCTTGCTGTCCTACTGGCAAAAGTTCCTGCAGCCTGGCTGGACTATGTAAAGACTGTACCACGGTATTCTCTATGCCATATGTTGGTCAACTACATTGATTGATTGTTGCCATTTAATTACTTTGTTGGGTAACAGGGTTTCTCATTTTTAACTTTAATGTTTTAACTTGTGACAAAATTTGAACTTTTTCAGTGCTTCCACCACTCAGATTTGCTTAATGATCGTCCATCCACTATACAATTTAAGGAAAAACTTCCATGGTTTCTGAATGCGCTGCCTTCAGCAGCTTGTGCTAAGGGTGGCCATGGTGCATATACCAACAGTGTGGAATTGAAAGGTTTGCTGGACCGTATTTGTTCTTTCTTGATTACTTCCAATTCTGAGGGACAAGCCACACTTAGCCATTTCACAGTCAGATAAATGCATATTTGTATTTGCTTGTATGTACCTTTGGTTGATTATTATATATATTTGGCTTCATCAGGTTATGAAAGTGGCATAATCCAAGCTTCTTCTTTTCGTACATATCATACACCCGTCAACAAGCAGGTGGGACAAGTTTCTTTTATTTAATAAAATTGGGCATTTGTTTTGGTTTTTTTGCATTGTAGGGAGACCTGCCTTTTTAAGTTAACTATAAATTCGTTTCAGATTGATTATGTTAATTCCTTGAGGGCTGCTCGAGAATTCAGTTCTAGAGTTTCTGATTCATTGAAGGTAATAACTAATATATCAATTTTGCCTACCGACCCAATAGTTTTTACTTGGCTACTTGCATTTGAAAGTTATTAGAGACACAATTTTTCTGGCTAGTATGCATACACATTGTTGTTTTTTCTTGCTTCCTTGTTGGGCACCAGATGTGTGTTGCTTCTTCTAGCTCAAAGTTCTTGTCATGATAACTACAGTATTACACAAGACCATTATTAGATGTTCAGGAAAGCCCTTTCTTCTTGTACAATAATATATGCTTGGAGAATAGGCAGCATATTATTACTACTATGTCTATAAATCTAATTTTTCTTTTCTTTTGCAGATGGAGATCTTTCCATATTCTGTATTTTATATGTTTTTCGAGCAATACCTTGATATTTGGAGGACTGCATTGATCAACCTTGCTATAGCTATTGGTTAGTGCCTTGAATATTCCTGCACTCGGAAAATAACATATAATGCTTTTGCTAGGACATTATTAATTTGGAATATCTTAATCAGTTTTTCTATTAGTATTATTATATATTTTAACAATGAATAAATCTATTATAATATATGGAAGTATTACAATCGTGTAGTGGAAAAGGTGCCCACAAAGGAGCAAAAGTTATACAAAGCAGTGACAGCACTCAAAAACCTGTTCTGAACCCCAAAAAACCACCCACCTCTGTACAGAAATGAGAAAGACTATACACCTAGAAATCTGGGATGTCTTACTCGGTCTTACTCAGTACTCTGTTATTTTTGTATTTTGTTGGATTTTTCTTCTTATAGTTAACTTTATATATGTGTGTATCAACTCTTATCTTAACTTGGAGTTTTTTCTACTGGTGAAAAACATTGATTTGGTGTTTTTGATTATTTTGCCAGCTGCGGTATTCATTGTTTGTTTAGTTATTACTTGCAGGTCAGTGTTCTAATTTTTGCTCTGAATTTAACTAGTAGGCTTGTATATTTGTTGTCATTTATTGGGAGATGAATTATTATTGGCTTAGTTCCTTCTTTGATTTTTAAATGTAGTTTTTGGAGTTCGGCAATCATTTTGCTGGTGTTGACAATGATTGTGGTGGATCTCATGGTATTTTGGTTAAACTTTTTTTGTTTCAGGTGGTTATGTTATTCATACTGTCTGTTTCCTTTTTGATATCTGCTTAAAACTTTGATTCTGCAGGGTGTAATGGCAATTCTGAAGATCCAACTGAATGCAGTCTCTGTTGTTAATCTTGTTATGGCAGTAGGCATTGCTGTTGAGTTCTGTGTGCATATAACACATACTTTCTCTGTAAGTACTGCTCCATCTTCCATTATTGTCTATTTTCTGTTAGATACTTTCTCTTTTTATTGTTTTCATTATGCCATTCTGTACACATTTCTTCTGCTGGCACATTCTTCAAGCATTTCTTCTACAGGTAAGCAGCGGAGATAAAAACCAGCGCATGAAAGAGGCTCTTGGAACAATGGGGTCTTCTGTGTTGAGGTTAGAAAGCTAAATATGTAGACTGTGATCCAGCTACGAACTTGACTCATGATATTTGATATTCTGAGCTTCCATTTTCAACGGAGGGAACAGCGGATCCCAATTATTTAGAATCCTCTTGAATTCAGAATGCATCTGACCTCAGCTTTAATTGTCATCATATATCCGCAAAAATATTTCTTTTGTGGTAACAAAGTCTTACGTTTTCTTTAATCTCTTGTACAGCGGGATCACACTGACAAAGTTAGTTGGGGTTATTGTTCTCTGCTTTTCAAGGACGGAAGTTTTTGTGGTATCTCTTTCTCCCGTGAAATTGTCAATTACAGCAAGCAACAGCCAATATTTCTTCAGCCCACTTTGTATTTTGAACTGTATTACATTACATTTTGCAGGTTTATTACTTCCAGATGTACCTCTCTCTCGTCCTTCTTGGTTTCTTGCACGGCCTCGTATTTCTTCCTGTAAGTCAATCAAGCTATCTGTGATATGTGATTGCACAAATTAAAATTGTGTTCTTTTACAAAATTAATTTTTAAAATAAATAAATAATAAGAATATCTTGACAATGAACATAACGAAACGACCACAATTATTACGCGTGGACGCGAGCTGAAGTTTGTGTTATTGTGTGAATGGTATGTATATATTTATACGCAGGTTATATTAAGCTTATTTGGTCCACCTTCGAGATGCGTGAATGTGGAGAAGCAAGAAGGGAGACCATCGGTTTCTTCGCAGCCTTCTTAGCATAAGAATGTGTTGGGTGGAGCATCAAAAGATTTTTTTTTTTTGGGTGAGAGGTGGGGGAGTTAAGTGGTAGGACTAAAATTCTGTACTTTTGATAGGCAAAATTAAAATTGTATAATAAGTGCTCAAAAAATAACTTTGAATAGCATGTAAAGCCCAACAATTAATGCAATTTTATTACGATAAATATTATTTATATAAAAAAAATCACGCATATACACAAACAAAATTTTATATTTATTTTATTATTTTATATAAATTTTTAGAAGAGTATATGAAAAATAATTCCAAATTTATTATGACAATTTACACTTGACATGGTAGTTTAGATTAGTAAATCTAATTGCCGCCATTTAAAATACAGACAGGCACATATTATTTAAATCATTTCGCCAGCTGAATCTCAGGTTTTACAGGTTTCATAGACAGGACACAATTCCTAGTTTTTGCACCATTTCCTGATTCTAACATTTTTTCGATAGCTCTTTTGCCGATTGTTCCGACGTCCGAGTAGCTCCATCTTCCAGTTTTCCTATTGCCAGCAAGACAAGGTAACCGCTGAATTTGGACATCACCATTCATTTACGGTAACTGTGTATTACTGTCAGTGCTTACCGGCAAAGACTCGAAAATCCAAATCTGAATTGATTGGAAGATCTATTTTTCAGGAGTGAAATGGAGATGCAACCTTTGAAGCGTCTTAGGATCAAGAATTGCAAATTCTACCCAAACGCCTTTCTGAATGACGAGGAGAAACTTGGAGTGAGAGTTTACTCGTGTGGCTCTGAGATAATCGGCATACATCGACGCACTCCTCTAAATCAGCATCACATGTTAGTAACACCCACTCAGAATCATCGTCTAAGTACTTGAGATCAAACAAACTCATGTCTTCTATGCTAAATCGCCTCGCAATTTCTTGCGTTAAATCTCGAAATTTCCAATAATCTGGCATGCGAAGCCGGATTTTCTCCTCCCCGTATGTTACTTTTACCCTCCGTCCATCAACCTGGCCACAATTATCTGGCAAAGAAGAAGGAAGAGGCTCGGAAATAAGCTGTTCTCTGAGAGATTTGTGGCTTTGGGATCTCGGCATTATTTTTGGTTCTTGACTTGAGGCACGCGGCTCAGCATCATTTCTGACCCTTTCCAGAATAACAGAGCTCTCTCCAACCATAGGGATTTCGCTACCATAAATGTTACTTGCAGAAGGGTGTTGCTGAGTCCCGCTGGAAACGCACTGGCTTGAACTTGAACTCTGACTACAAGAGGATGAGGGTGATTTGGAGGCTTGGGAGCTGAAAATTCCACCCTTAGGTTGCATTCTTGTTGGGTTTGGATGGTCGGTTGGCCTTGAAGTTGAGAAAGGGCTCGTTCCTGATACATTAGGGGAAGCCAACTCTGGGAAGTTTGTATAGAAGGAACCAATTTCAAGAGCACCAGAGGCATCGGGAACAGAGTCAATCACAAGTTGGAGTTTCTGCAAGGAGTGATCAACCTTCTTGATTTTCCGAGAAGGCCAACGTTTTATCCCATGTTGCCGGCATATTCTCTTCAACGTTGTCGGGCAAACTGAAAATTGTAAAAATTATATATCAAAATAAAGATAAATGGCAGAAGCTTGACATTATTCCCATTGCTTGTGTAATCTGAGCTAATACTGGAGACATTTCTTCTGCCAGATAACTTACCACCAGAAAAACCTATAAAAGCAACTTTTATCAACACTAACAAGAGTAATTGTTTGCTCGCAAAGTCTGTTCAGAGAAATAGCAGAGAGATTTCTAAGCTAACTTAAAATGATATTGGCTGAAATCCATCTCAGCCAATAAGCTAGAACAAAAGCAGCAGTCTATAATGGGAAAGGAATGTCCGGCCATCTCCCATGAACTAATAAAATTTTATGGAGAAAGAGAAGATTTTTGTCAGCTGGTCAAACAGACACTATGATTCAAATATCAAATTAGTTTTAGCATCTAATGCTTACCACCAATACTCTTTGCTGCATCTTTTAGGCTCCCAGCAAAATACTGCCGAAGAACTTGCAAGGTGATAGTTTTCTCCCCCTTGGTACGTCTTTTCTCTCCTGTTCTCCCCAGAGCCACATTTGAGAAGCTACCCTCACCAGAATTAGAACCACCAGAGTGTTCAGCACCTCTTTTCAGGCTAAAACCTTCATCGTGGTGCCCGACCTTCAAAAACTTTTCACCTGGCACCTTTCTTGGTTCTTCTTTTTGATTTAATGAGACATCGTAATCATTTTGGATCTCCGTTAGAGAGGCTGTCCAAGATGAAGATTCTTGAGAGTACTTTTTGGAATGTGTGTCCACCTTTAACATGTCTTCTCTGCTTGGTCTACCATTCAAAGGGAAAATAACTTCACTAATTGGCAAACTAGTTTCTTCCTCCAGCTCCTTGTCTGTTACAACCCGTAAGCTCTGGCATACCTGTTGGATTATGATGGACAAAGAAACGAGCATCTTCTTTTGTTCTTCAGGATCCCTGCAACCTTTGGGCAAGAAGAACTCCAATACAAAGTCAGCTTTACCAGTCAGGATACTTCGCAGACGTATTGCAACAGCACCACACAAACCAAACATCCTTGCATGGTGAGAGAGAGGATACTCCGTCTTTTTCAGAGACGATATGTCAGTTAAAAAGCAAGGTTGGTTAGTCATAAATGCTCCCCCAGCAACACCTTTACCTTTTAACAAGTGATGTTCAGAGCAAGCTTCGTGAAAACCCCGCATCTCAGGATCGGCAACATAGCAAGCATGATCTATGGTGGAAACACAATGATTGTAGGTCTCATCAGAGTGCCAAAACCCTGCTTTACCTTGTTGGATGCATGGGACCCAAGTTTGAGCCAAAGGTAATCTATGTGTCTCACAAGCACATCTCAAGACCTCTTGAATCTCAGGTAAGGCAGCTTGATACAACTGGTCGAATTCCTGATACAAAAAGAATGCACTGGTGACCTCAAAGTGAAAAATACCCATTGAATCGTTAATTTAGTTTTAACTACTATAGCATTACCTTTATGTTTGCAGTACTCAAAATATCAGAGCTCCTAAGATCAACAGCCTGCGAGTGAGAAATTTATTCAAGCAGATAAACAGGATTAAGAAATTCCGTTATATTCTGGGTGGCATGTAAAGAATTTTAACTGGACAGAGGAAGCCAAGATCCCTTCTTCATTTAGACAGAAACAAGACAAAGCAAGTCAAACTTGGAGAAACCGAGCTTAATTTCAGTTTGGAAGTAAAAATAATGAACAATAATGTTAAAAATAAGCTCAAGAAAAAATCAGAACTCTTTCTTATGCCACCAATACCGAAACCTCGAGTAACAGGAACAACCAGTAAATTTTGCCGGTTTTCCCCGAGAAATCCTATCTCATTATGTCAAACAATTAGCATTGTCTTTACTTTTCATTCATCAGACACTTGATCGATACTGTATCAAGCTTCCACTCTAAAGTTAAAAAATCTAGACATCAAATTTCTTCTAAAATATGGTTTTACAAACACCATGTATTAAAGACGGAGATAACAATTGGAGACCCAGATTACGGATTACTTCATCCACAGCAATGACAGTGTATTCAATTGTTTAAATCAACCCACTGTTAAGTAACTGTTCATAATACTCCAAAGAGAAAAAGTAATTGACATTAAATGTTGGTAGAGTTTTTAACACTAGAACCTCTAGAACACAAAAGAAATAAAAAAATTTAAAGGAAAACTAAGAGAGAAATCATAATGTAATAAAAGAAAGCAGACCTCAAGTGCTTTGCAAACACTTTCAAGTTCAGGTTGATACTTTATCATCCGAGTTGTCATCACAACCTCAATAACACCCAAGCAAGTCCTACTTCCTTGTTCAAAAACAGGAACAGCGAGGGTACCACGGACATCATACTTTTGAGCATGATCAATGCGCGAATACTCATCACTTCTGAAGAACTGGACATCAGGTGTCCACTCGGGAACCTTATCCAAGAAAACCCGAGTAGGCAATCCCACTGCATCCTTTGAGTTCTCCTCAGCTGAGAAATAATACTGAACGGAGATATCCCTGTAACTTGCAAGCTTCTGACAGTTGAGATCAAGAGAGAATGGCTGGTCACAAGTTGTCAGAACACGTCTGCCTGCTCTACTTACAGGTAGCCATAATTGTATGAGGACATCTTTATTGTTTGTGAAATCTTTAATATTCCCAAGTGCCCATATTAATCTCTGTACTACAGAAGTCGCAGGTCCTGAATTTGCTCTTGGCGCAATCCACCATCTTCTGCTCAGTTCAGAACCTCCAGTAAAATTATTTTCCATTTGACTATAGTCTTCATCAACATCAACCATGCCATGACTAAGAGACTGATTACGAAGAGGCCTTTGTCCTTGGAATTCACTCATAGGTGAAGTCCCCGGAAAGAATGGCTTTTGCCTCTCATCTTGATTATTCTGTAGAGATTGGCTCATGCTTGTATCACCATTGATAATCTCTGAAGCTGGCCATACTAATGAAGAGTCAAAAAGGGCAGTAGAAGTAGAGGGAATAGGATGAGGAAATTCAGATCCATCTATAGTTTCCAGCCAGCATCCTTCTGCCAACAAATCATCTATGTAATCAAAATCCAATGCAGAATCCAATGGAGCGCCAAGCATGGTACTGGGTGAAGAAACAGCATCTTCCATTTTCAACTTTTATCAAAATCCCATTTTGAAGATCTTGTTCTGCTCAATAGCTGAAATCCAACCTTCCCAAATATTATATGGTATGCAGTAAACTTTAAGGAAAGTTGAACCTCCAACACCAAATTCAATCTTCAAATTATCATTTCTTCAAGTTGTTGAGAGATTATTGCCCAGAATCAATCAGAAGAAAAGTTCATATAAGATCAAGAAAATTATAGAATACCAAACATGGAAATAATAACTGAAAGAATTAATGCATATTGTATGAAGATCAACTTCTCTTTTTCCGTCAAATCCACCATCAGTCATAGTACCACAAATCGAAAGAATCACTATCTAATTAATTAGAGAATAAAATCCAATTTCTGGACCCCATATCCATCCAAGTAAACATTTAATTAAATTTAAGAAGCAAAACTAAAAGGAGAAGAAAAGATTAAAAACCCATTTTCCATGGATTCGTTCAATATGCTCACACAATTGACTTTCTCACATCTGATTCAAGATTCTAATTTCATGTTCATTCACAGTAACAAAACTAATTTAATTTCATCAACAAAAACAAATCAAAATGAACGAAACAGAGGAAGTATAACTCACTATGTAGAGATTCTTGAAGATACTCGAATGAGTTTTTTTTTTTTCAGAGGTATCATTTACTATTTGTCGGAAACACCCGAGAAAACTGTCAGAGAAGCAAGAACATGAACAAACAAAACAATCTCGTAAAAGCTTTTAAAGAGCGTGTCCCTCGGCAAGAAAGAAGCAATCTTTCATAGTAATTATCCGAGAAACCAATCTTAAGAAATTTTCGACCTTGTGATTCCAGGCAAGTCGTAAGAGATGACGCTGATTCCAACGCGTGACCCCACATAAACAACTCACATTCTCCGCCTTGGAGTGCTCGCTGTTGAGTCAAAAGCTCTGGAACAAACGAACGAACAAACAGCTCCAAGGACAGAAATTGAGATTGAGAAAATAGAGACAGAGCTGAACGTTTGCTGATGCAATGGTTTGATAATCAGATTTGTTTTTCGTACGAATAATATTTTTAATATTTGAGGAATCAGACTTGCCCAAAGTCGTAAAAACTGTGAGAGCTGTGCGCCTCTTCCTTCCGTTAAGATGCTTTGAGACGGCTCTTACTAATAACACTCGAGTCCTTAATTCTTCAT
>CP135544.1:7153104-7186199 GCA_032402905.1 Khaya senegalensis | reverse complement strand
GAATTAATTCCATTTTTCTTTTTCTCCTCTCCTTGGACTTTGCGTCGTTGAATTAGTTTGAAATGACCAAATTTTTGTGGTGAGGCAAACTTTTCTACGCGCATTCTGCAATCTGGTTGTGAAGAAGCGATTTCCCATGAGAAATGGTGCCTTGCATGTGATATGATGTGATGCTGCTCGAATGTTGATGCATATACATTTAGATTTAGACAGCGAACAACAATTTCACTATTAAATTAGTTGTAAAATTCGAATCTAAATTAGAAGTCCATAAAAAAGGGAAGAACTTAGCGGACAACCAACGTGGAACAGATAGGATATCACATTTTTATATGCTCAACTATATAATTGCTGTGCTTTAAACAGTTATAGACAAGTTTTAATCCATTCTTCCATGAAATTTTCTTTTTGTCAAGGTTCTAAATTAAACAGTTAATAATCATAATGCATTTTATCCCACTTCTAGGCCTCCTTCAACTGTGGATCATGCAATAGATGTCATCGGCAGCTGCCAGCCGGGCAGCAACTTGTGACCAGAGTTTGATCCCATCTGTGTTTGGGATGCAAATTTTGACTGATATGCAAGTATGATCCACAGAAAGGAAGGTGAATTGATGTTTTGTCCACGTCCTGAGAGGAGAGGGCCAAAGACAAGAAGTTTGTACCATTGACCCATTCCCCCAGTATAGAATTTAGGGTTTAGTTCCCATCCAATTAACAAAGAAAGGACCACATACGAGACTTTTCTTCTTAATTCGTGGCACTAACTTATTTTATTTAAGGCCCACAGAGTTAGAATTTAGAGATGCCAATGGCTTCTCTTGATTGTTTGAGTTAGTGCGTGTCACAAGCTGCGCACAACACAGCTGTTAAAGAAATCACTTCTCTCCTGTAAACTTACACGTGTTTGATCTTTTACTTGCTTTTCAGAAACGTCCTTCCCCTGCCGGAAAGCTGCCGTGTATTCAATTTCTGCCTACCGCCATTGTTTCAAATCAATTCTCAAGTTTTCCATCTTTAATTTAGCTACCTGTCCTTATTTATGTACAACTCATGCCTGCAGGCGCCATTAGTATTACCACTTTGTAAGCAAATGAGTCGGATGAATTACCACCCGGTGACCAGCGAGCCGAGACGGCAAACATTCAGAGGTTTCTGGTTAAGAACAAGGAAGTTTTCGTTTTCCAGGCTGCGTGTCAGGTTTTTTTATTTGCTGAGGTTTTTATGCAGACGGAAGTTTTCGTATGGCTATGGGCAAACTCTGGAATTGCTTAAACGGGGCAATATTCTTAGAAGACGAATTACGAGCAGCCACAAAGATAACGGAGATAATCTTAAAAGAAGAATGGTAACAGAAAAAGGCAACGGCAGATCAAAATCATACAACTACGCGAGTAGTTCCTTCTATTCAGATGCAATTTCTGATTGCTTGGAGTATATCAAAATGTCTTCCATTTCTGCAGAAGACAACTCTGCCGGACGCTGATCATTGCACGACAAAAGTCATTTATGCAACAAGTAAGAACTCATACGAAACACTTTTGTTTTTCTGTTGTCATAATCATTAGATCATGGTCGAATCTTGAAATTAATCAATCAATGCTTTTAGTCTTAACATGCAACAAGCAAAAAACTGTCATCAAATTTGGTCTACCATGGAAGTGGGGAGTTTTATGTGCCCTTCACGTCTATACAGAATCTATGTATTTGTTTTTGAAAAACACTTCAAGGCAACAAAGAATCAGTCTTTGGTATTGATTGGCATTATGTTGCTGTGTTTTAGCAGTGTGTGTTAGTCGGCTGATTCATGCGTCGCATATGCCATATTTTTCTTTTACGAGTAATAAAAGATTGTTTACAATACACTGGCCGGCGTAGCCATCTTCGACGTGTAAGAAGAGCTCAAGTTTAAGCTTGGTTTCAGGCTTATTGGGATTGGGCCGAAACCCGACAGAGCCCAAACATTAATCTTACAAGTTTACTGTCTTAAATGTCGCAATATCAACTAGGTTTAACTCAAAAGTCTCATCTTAAACTCAACATAAAGACTGCGCAAAAAATCGGTGGAGCAGGCAAGCTCTCTTTTGATAATTTTAAAGAACCCCAAGGCATGGCCATGGGTAATATTTTATAATTAATAGTGTAAATGATAAAGTTATTTTATAAATATTAACAGAAATGTTACTATTATGAATATAAGAAGGCATATAAATAAATATCACATAGGTGCATACTCTTACTATCAATCTATATATACTTGTTCAAGTATGTAGCAAGTAGTATTAATAAATTTAAAATTTTATATCGCTTAAGAGTGAGTTTGAACTTATATTTATAATTGCTCTGTCTCTTTAATTAGCATAAAACTTTTTTAAGTTTAGAATTTAAAATTTTATATGTTAAAAATAAAATCATAAGAGTTTATGAATAGATTCAGTGCACTATCTTAAGTTATTAAAGTGAACAATATCGTGTTAGTTATATCAAATGAGTTATCAAAACGGACAATATTGTACTAGGTAAATCATGTCATTATAAATAGTATTAGAGTTAACTCAGCTAATCGAAAATGCATCAGCAAAAATATTAAACTCCAAGAAAATAAATTGTAAAATCTCACATCGTTTGAAAGTGGGTCTGAATTTATGTTCATAAATACTTTACCTTCTTAACTAATCTTGGTCTTTTGAGTTTAAATTTGAAATTTTGAATATTAAAAATAAAATCGTAAGAGATTAAGACTAAACCTATTTTACTTATACCAACTCTAAACTTTCAAAATAGACAATATTATACTGGTTTGATCAGGTTATTAGCTTCATAATTTCATCATACACTAGCTAAAAGAAAATTGCTAGAATAAATTGTAGTAGACCAGAATATGAAGAATTAAAGACTCCATTTTCAATACAAATTGATGTTATTATTTAGGGAATTTAATTAATATATACTGTTAAGAGATTGAGATGATTATATAACATGACAAGCATGAGAGGCATATATATATATATATTAACCCATAAGCTTAATCAAATTAATTAACCAAAGGGAACAAAACAAATGGTTAATTACGAAAAGAGAATAGACAATTGCCTTAAAAACCAATTAATGCATCAAGCTACTAGCTATTTACTCTCTTTTTCTTCTCCAAACAATAAGAGGGATGTAACAAACCTTAACTCCTACAAAATGTACAACACTTAAATAATAAATAAGAATACTCCTAAAACAAATATTATTATTTATTTGTTGGACTTTGCATATATCTAAAAGAAAAAAATTAAGTAAGATAGTCTCAATATAATGATTTAATAAAAATAGGTCATATACTTTAAATTTTACTTCTTGTTATAATCACATATTATTGTCAACGGTTGATTAATTTTAAATAAATATATATGCGATAATAATTTATTAGACAGACATACGAATAATATACTATATTTCCTTCTATTTAAAAGTTTTAAATATATCTAAATTAAAATTAGTTGTTGTCACTTGATGGATGGCAAATTCTTTGTGTTAGCTATAGAAAGGATTCTTAATGTGGAAGATGAGCATAAAGTTTTAGCATAGCTTTGAAGTCACTTAGGGTTATACATTTTCCTAGATAATTAATTAACAGATCTTTAGTTCATTATAATGAAGTATATTAAATAAATGTGTCAACTATTGTTAGCCCAAGTTTCTTCCTCTCTCTCAATTGGTGTAGAGTAGTTTTAGCTACACCAGGAAGGAAAGTAGTCACAGAAATCATATCATGCAAAAAGGAGTATTGCACATGCAACCCAAGATTTGCAGCAAGAAATTAAAGCTGACGATGGATGCAATTTAATAATTTAAAGAAATCCTTGATATAATGGAAGAATAAAGCAGAAACTCCTCTTGGGTTATGGGAGTTGTAAGATAAAAGAAATCATCTTTCACAACACAAAGGAGTTTATTAGGACATAAAATCAAGTATTCGTAGAACAACAGGGAAAAGAAAGAAGATTTAAACAGCAATTTCTAAGTTCCAAGAACAACAATTTTGTATTCTGTCTTTGTTCCAAGTTTTAGAACCACAAAGTTCCAACAGTTGTTCAATTTACCACATTCTTTCTTTGGGAAGTGGGTTGTTTCAGTACTTCGTTTTACATGTTGAGAGAAATCATTTGTAGCTTCGAGTCATTTTCAGACTCCCAAGAGTTTGAGACAAATGCATGCTCATAATATATATATATAATATATCTTGCAGCAGACACGATCTCAATGCATAATGAATTCAATATCTTTACAATTATATATTGGTTATGCTTCGTAACCGACAACTTGCTTTCTCAAAGTTTCTATTGCTGTAACGCTTGGTCAGACAAGAGTAAGTTCGGCAGAAGAGTGAGCAAGAAAAGAGAGAGATCTTTGGTCATTTCTTCTCCAAGTTCACAACTAGGGTTTTTTCTTTTTTACCCACAAAAGCAGGCTTTTAAGATTTTCTATTGACCATCTTTGAAATCTATAGAGAGAACAGCAGATTTGATAGAAGGATCAAAAAGAAAAACGGAGAAGACACAACCAAAAATTCCAGACCAGCACATATATTATATATGTTGTTTGCAGTGGAATGTGATCTAGGGAGCCTAAAATAATATATCCAATATATATAACATAAAACACATAGTACTATTAAATCTAATTTAAACAAAGCATATGATCATATATATATATATATATATAAATGTACCGCCCAAAAGATATATGCTCATCCATCGGAACAGATATGTGCAGCATTTCAGAATTGAGTTTCCACAATAAAACCAGGAATTATCAAACTACAAGGAAAAGAAAAGGGAAAAACCAAAATGTTTTTATACATGAAGTTTGAACTTACTGAGATATTGAGAGAAGTCTGTAAACCCATTAGTCCAAACTGGGGTTTGATCTTCTGTTTCAATGTCCACCGATTCTCCATGAATCTTCAACTTCATCTTCAAAGAAAGGATTTGTTGTTTTCTGCACAACGAAATGATGGAGAGACCAAGTTCTTGATTATTTTCGGAGATCAAAACATAGAAAATTCCATGAGATTAAACTGCTATGATAATTAATCACTATAAATTTTGATATAATTCCCATTAATGCCAGCTGCAAAATCATCACACTCTAGAATGGCGGCCTTGGCGCAGCAGCATTTCCACTCCATCCAAACAAATCACCCGAAAATGGATAATTCCCCACATTTCCAGCTCCCATATTAAAGAAAGAACCACTGCCGGCGCCGGCGCCGCCACTTCCGCTCCCTGCACCTTCACCAAGCTGCCCACCACCGGTCACACCCGAAGACTGCGACGCCGTGGGCTGACCTTGCACGGCTCCCTCTTCTTCATCTAAAGGCAACCTTTCGAACACTGCATTTGCAAATGATGCAGCCATCAAAATTACTGGACCAGATGCTATTAACGGTCCCACCACACTTCCTCCAACCACCTGTCCTTGCCCGCCAGATAAAAATATCGACAATCCGCCGGCACCTGGCGGTGCCGGTGGCGGAAGAACGGTCCCAGAAAGCGAAAGAATCTCAAACCTACCGTGCAAAGTCACTACACTTCCAGGAGGAGAGGCCGGTTGTTTTAGTGTAACGTTTGCAACTGTGCCGCTGCCGCTGAGAACACAAACCCCTCTTCCTCTTCTTCTAGCATAATGGGACGTGCTCTCAACGATGTCGGAACCAGCAGAGACTTCGAGCACGTGCGATCGAAGGGCATTGGGGCTGTCACGGGTGACTATAATCGGTGGTCTGGGTTTGTTTTTGGAACCAGGAGGACGACCGCGTGGACGGCGGTTGGATTGAGCCGTAGCGACAGAACTTGTGGCATCCGGTTTGGGTTCGTTGTCGTCGGAATCCTTTGAATCTGAGGAAAGCTGAGTTGAATGATGCTGTTGCTGTGGAATTGATGATGGTATTTGAAGGTGCAGTTCAGGTCTGAGTAGCTGATGAAAATAGCGAGAGCCTTGTCCTGGTTCAAATCCTGCCATCTCTGGCGCATCAATTCTGTCCCACCTCTTATAATTATTTGCCAGTGTTCTCTTCTCTTCTCTTCTCTTCTCTTCTCTCTTCTTCTCTCTGGATCTTTAAAGCAGAAGTTTTTTGAGATGAAAAGCTCAAAAGAGAAATTGGCAAGTGTGCTGAGTCGATCAGTTACAGATTCTAATTAGTTCCATAAGTTGAGTGGATAGGTGTGCCCAGCTTTCAATATCAATCAGTGTTAAGCTAATCGTCAAAACTGCAGTTACATACATGAAAACTTACAAACAAGCTAGCACGAAAAGTCATAATTCAACAGCTGCTCTTCAAGAAAGAGTATTGTGTTGTTACTGTAATCAAACTGTCACTATCTAAACTGTAAAGCAATCTATCATGTGAACGTGTACCAGTTTTCTGATCAACTTATCAGGGGAGGAAGCAGAAACGGAAGAGAAGCAGCAGATCAGCGAAATAACTAGTTGAGTGCCGGAGGTAAAAGAGACAAATACTAATAATAATATAAACCTAGACGAAAACCGTGAAAGGAAAATATCCACACGCTTGAGTGTCTAATTTTAGATCTTTGAAGCAAAGAAACAACAATTCATTACTGATATATGAATATATGATCAATTTTGAGAGCGTGGAAAAGCGTGCGGTAAAAGCAGAATCCAAGACCAAAAGACCATAGAAGCTTTAATTGTCAATATTATTGTAATAATAATTATTATAATAATAATAAAGAAAAGCAAGAAATAAGCGATCTATTCCACGCTCACTGGTGGCGCGTGCTTATTAATTACTTAATTCCCTGCCATTTTCATTCGCGTCAGCCATTCATTTGTTCACTTTTGGTAAAACTAATTTGGACCATGGTTTAGTTACGCACGCCAGACACTTACCAGCATGGCACGGCACCGGAACGCTCGTTAGAATGATTTTATTATATTAATATAAATAATATAATAAAATTATTTAATTAATAATAAAATATTTAATTAAATTAAAAATAATTTTTATAATTTTTTATTATATTAATTAAAATTAAAATTTATAATTAAATATTTTTATATATTAAATAATTTTATTATATTACTTATACTATATTATAATCATAATCATCGTACTAAAAAATTTTCTCCATTTTATATCATCTTCACAAGGAGCCAAGAGCAACACGGGAAACAGTAACACAGTTGCAGGTATTTTTTTAATATTTTTGGAATGGGGTAAAGCAGCACTGAAGTATCCAACATACATGAATTTAGGGCAAAGAATATGTTCCTTTCTTTATTATTATTATTTTTTTTTCCAACTTTTTGACGAGTTAATTAGCTACATATGTCAAGCTTAATCAATGATCAGTTGGGGGGGGCTTCACTAAAACTCTTGCTTGTTGATTGATTAAACAATATCCCAAACCCTAGAGTTGGAGTAACTTGTAGATGCCATGGTTGATTGAGGAGATTTAATGAAAAGAGAAGGAGGCAGTTGCCTGCCAATGCCATCACTTGGTGGCATGCGCATGTATTGTTACGTTATTATCAACAACATTAACCGTAAATGATTGTAGAAATCTTTGATTGGATATGGCAATGGTTTTAAACGGTGGACTGTCGAGAGTTTAGAGCACTTTCCTTTTGCTTTACTCCTTTGTCATTTCATCGCCTTCTCCACTGCTCGAGTAATTAACCATCCAATCAAACCAAGCCAAATATTCGTTAGAGTACTATGGTGAACGTGATTGCATGTGAGCAAAGTTTGTGGCAGCCCTGTGAAGCCATGAAACGGGTCGTTTCATCAGAAAAATGAATGTTCAGGACCCACCCCCCACACCCGCACTGGCTGAGGGTTCGAGAAATAGCTAGCTAGGGTAGGTTCACACGGGCAATGAGTTGGCAAAAGAGAGGTCACGTATGTCAACTGGTCAGAGCAGACGTTGAGGTGTCAGACCACGTGGAAGATGTCGGGACATCGGTACTTGGTCAACCTTATCTGATGCTTTCAATTCAACGGTGAATGCGTAAACGGTCGTGCTACAATGCTTGTAGACGGAAACTATATGCATATTTACGACTTTCTCGTTCCGATCCTTCCCACGGACCAAAACGAAGCTTCTTCTTTGTCGGGGAGCCGGCAACGGCAACTCTGTCCTGTCCTCCACCTTATTCAGTCCCCAACCACACAATTTTGACACTCCACCGCCAATCAAGTATCTAAAGTGACACGTTTACTAGCGTTGATGGAGTCGTGTCAGCAAGCAACTGAATCAAACTGTGTAGCATCCGGGGGCCCGCACAAGTGGGGCGGAGTCCAGGATCATCATCAAAAAGTCGAAAGTCTATCCCCACTTGTTTCAGTGTGTCGGCTTCTTAGAGCCCAACGCGAATTTTGCTCTTTCCATCAAAATACTATTTTAATATTTAATTTCTTTTTTATTTTTAATATAACGTAAATAAAATTATTCCATTTGTAGCATATTAGAGGGTTGTAATATAATTGTAACATGTTGTGATGTTATAACAAGAATGTAGAAAAAAATTTTTAAACGACACAATTTTATTATGTTAGTATAATTAATATAATAAATTTATTTAATTAATAAAAAAATTATATTATTTAATTAATATAAAAAAAATTATATTATTTAATTAATATAAAAAAAATTATTATATTATTTTTGATTGTTTTTATTTATTATTAATAAATAATTTTTTTTATTAACTAGATAATTTTACTGTATCAACTATATTAATATAATGAAATCGTTTTATCTAAAAAAAAAATTTTATTTTATTATTATTTCATAAAATTGACAATTATATTATTTATTTATTTATTGAGATAAAATATATAAAAAAAAAATAAAGAGGTAGTTAAAGATTTTTTTTTCTGAAAAAAAAAAGAATGAAGTTCTAAGCCAATCATATTCCAAGAATTTGTAATCAATTTAGAAAAATAAATTAGCTGTTATTTAAAATGCAAAAATGGGATTCACGTGAGACAAGAATGGTCTAATATTATAATTACACAATTAAGTGGTTAATTAATTACAATGAATGAATGACGCATAAACTAGGGCCTCGTGGGCAACCATTATCACTCGCATGAAAAAGTTTGAAAACAAACACAACTGTGGGGACCAACTTGTAAGAAAAAGGGGGTAAAAAAAAAGGGTAATTAAAGGAGTAGTGGTGTTGACAGTAATTAATTTAATTAGTGATGATCCTTAATTATTCTATTTTTCTTAGTACAGGTGATGGATTGGTGATGATAATCATAACAACTCAGCTGTATTAACAAATCTTATTTTATTTAAATTCAATATAATATTTAACCTTAAAGGCTTTACCATTCAATTGACCAAAAAACAAATGTTGAAATCACATTTGCAAATGGCAGATGATGATGTGAACGTTAATGGAGGTTGACAATTAAAGAATAAACAAACAGCTAATTGCAAAATATTGGATAAAAACAGTGGACGTAATCAGCCGGATCCATTGGCCGTTTTATTCATGGTGCTGCTTAGGTTTAGGGTCAAATTCGGTGAACAATTTTCAATATCATCTGATTTGATAATTGTGGGTGTACTTGACTTGACTCTATCAACAGGAAGACAACTAGGCATGGACAAAGCTGATGTGGATGCCATCATCACGTGGTTTAGATCTGTTTGGACGAGAAGGCGGGTATCTAGTTGGACAAGGGAGTGGCTGGGAGAGACTTGTTCAATAATTGCGGTTGTCCAATTTCCAATCGGCATGGGCCGGGCCCCTTTTACACGTGAACATGTCCACCTCCACCTGATTATAGCATCCAAACAAACTACTTATTTATTTTTGAATTTGATGCTGTTGCTTTCTTCTATTATTATTGTTATAATAATAATAATAATTCAAGGTTTTAGACTTTCCAAGACATCAGAGGCCAATTTCAATTTCAGTAACTCACGGGCATTTTATTTATAATATTTTATTATTATTCACTCTCCACTACTTTTGTACTATTGTGCAACCAATTTAGTCAATATCCTACTGAAACCACCGATAAATTGAGCCCATTACAGGCTCAGGCCCAATTAAACCCAACCTACGGACTGGCCCGGTCAGCCCAGCCCATGCTTCACAATACGGGGGAAACATGCTTTAAATTACACCTACACAGAACTAATGCATTGTAATGCAAAATATGAGAACAGAATTCCCACCATGATATCATCATTTCTTACCAAAAAATAACCCAAAGACAAGTACCAGAAACAACAAGGATTAATTGCCAATATTTGATACAACAATTTTAGTTACTAACATCAAGTGGATTTCCCACTCCACTCAAACTGGTCCTCCTATTGATTTTCTGAGGTGAAGCTCCATTTGCTTCATTCATTTGCAGAGAATGTTTAACTTGGGGGCCCTCCAAAGTTTTTAGGTCAACCTTACACCGTTCAAGTCTTTTAAACTAACTAGACTTTTAACATAAATGGTGAGGCTGATCGACAATGAACCACTCTCAAGAAGGACACAGCATGCTTGCAGCTAAACATTACTTAATGGTGTGAAAAAATGAAAACCAGACACTAGTTCAACAGGGCTCTTTTGTTCACATTACTGATACTCAACCAAGTGGCATCCCTGTATACAGCTAAACAATTCCATTACCACACCACCACAAGTTCATGTCTCTATGAGGATTTTCCATTGATAAGGAAACTGCAGAAATTACCCAGAGCAAGAAAACTATTCTCTTGTTTACCATGTAAAATTAAACGACAACATGCAAATTCATTGCACAATTTCACTACTTTCCCATAAGCACCAAAAAATAACAACATAGGAAGAGATTCTGTAAAGAGGAAACAACTGCAGATCACCGGGATCCTTGGAAATCAGTTACAGTTAGTCACAATTAACCTTCAGAAGATACAAGGTCACAAACTTCACACGTGTAAGCTCAATAACAGCCATTTTTAGCAATACAGAAAAAAAAAAGAACCGACCACACAGACATGTAAATACACACAGAATTACGCTCTCTTTCTTATTTGATTCAACACTTATTATCTGAACAAAACATAATTCAGAATCTTGTGTTTCTTATAAATAAACTCACAGAGCAGTGCAATATTTAAAATTTATACTCTCGTTAAAATGATACATTGGTGAAACACACCTAGTAATTCTAGCACTTAGTGGATTCGCCGCAAACCAACATTATCTAACTTACAGGTATGAGATGTGCAGCAAATTATTCCTCTGATTTATTAGTTCTATTCTTGTTGCCGTAAATCAAACCAGTTTCCTGCAATCAGATTCCACCCAATTTAAAAAATCACCAGCTAGTGCTACACCCAAATAATGAAAAGCATAATTTGTGCAAGAGAAACAGTACCTGTGGATCAGGAATCGGTTTTCGTTTCTCGACGTATCGATTCGGATTCAGAGCTGCAAGTGCTGCTTTTTCCTGCAATTCATAAATTAGAATCAGTTAGGGATAGCTATAAGATAGTAGGAGAATTAAAAAAGAGATTTAAAACCAAAAAGAAAACCTCTTGTTGTCGCTTGAGGTCCTGAGAGGGTTTGACCCAGAGGAAATAAGCTAGGGTTCCGGCGACGACCCAAGAAGCTAAACTGGCGCCACCTCTTAAACCGCCCAGCGAATTTCCGACGAATGACCTCACGTTTCCTATTGTTCGTCTCCAACTGTTCCCCATTAGCCTCGATCTTGTAGCTTATTATCAACTTCTTCCTCTACTGTGAGTTCTAGGCTGGGTTTTATTGAACTAAATTTTTGGGTTCTTTTATTTTGCTGCCCGATCACAATTTTGATTCAATCATCACTCGCCGACTATTACTTGGGTATCTTTATGTTTTGGTGAGATTGGCGAAAGATGCAAATCAGGTGCTGTTTGAAGGAACGTGGCACGACATCAGAGTGGCACATAAGTAAGATACTAATACTAGTGTTCATAGGGAGTGCCACCACCGCCTTGCCTTCCACCTCATAATACGACGACGAATCAACCCCTAAGTTTTTTTTTTTTTTTAAAAAAAAATTATTTTTGAAAATTTTATACTCTGTAATTTACACTCATTATCCATGTGTGATTCGAAAATCATCTGCGTAACTGGTAAAGTTCCTACGAGCATGTTGAGGTTATCAATTATGGCAGAGCTGCTCTCTCCATTGTTGAGAAAGAAAGAGGGGAAGAAAGAAACGATCCACCTAAACCTTCTTTGTTCATTATCCTTTAAAGTTCGAAGAAATTAAAACGTGGGATGAAGGCAAAAATTAAGGGCAAGTTGATATGAATTCTGGGACTCGTGAGAAGAGATATATCATTCTGTAATGTTTGATGAAGAAACGGAAATTTATCGTTCGTAACTGAAAGACAGAACAAGATACCATGAATCATAGGAGAATAATTAATTATATTGCATGCCATAGAATTAAGGCTACTTTCCAAATCAATTTCAGGGGGAAGATCACAATCTTGTGTACAAGATGAGACAAAAAGAAAATTAAGACATGGAACCGATCAGAAGACACCGGTCCCCAGCTAGTAGAAAGAACGAAAAGACAGATAAATAAAGACTCACAACTAGGACACACAAAACACAACATAAGCCAGGCTAAGTCCTGATTATCTGAAATCGGGGCCCTTCTGCGCTCAGGCTGTGAGAAGATGCCATTGGATGTGGATAAGCTGAAGAGGATGAAGGACCAGAACAGCTACCCAAGTTGTGGTTCAAATCAAATCTCGCTAACTATAGAGCTATAGAAGACTAGTAATTTCATATTGGCGCCAACTGCCTTCATTTTTTTCCCCCTGCCCTCTTCCTTGCCTACTTTATATGTATTCTTCTCCTAATTTTTAATTTTAGTTCATTTTGTTTTATTTTTTGGTGGGTCCTCGTCGCACCATCTATGATGCAGCTCCGACTAATTCTTTGCCGGACCTGTTGTATTTCATGTGACTGTTGACGAGCTGACCAGCTGCAATGGCAGACATCAGGGAGAGCTCTCCAGCCAGAACTGCACCAGCTACAATCGTCGCCAAGAGTTTTGAGTTTGATCCTGGTGACTCTTTGCTGGCCCCCTTAACACCAAGTAAATTCAGGCACGCGGACTGAGATGCCAGTTGAGTTCCACCTCCAACTGTACCCACCTGATGATAGTAACAGAAATGGTATTAGTCACAAATTTGATGACAAATAAATTATCAATAAACATAATATACAATTACCTCTATGGAAGGCATAGTAACAGAGATATGCAGGTCCTTTCCATCATTGACGGCTTCCATCATTGTAATGCAATGAGAACTCTCAATATTTTGTGCTGGATCCTGGCCAGTTGCGATGAAGATTGCAGAGACGATGTTGGCAGCATGGGCATTAAATCCACCAAGGGAACCGGCAATAGCAGACCCAGCAAGGTTCTTGAGCATGTTGAGCTCTACCAGCGCAGACACACTAGTTTTCAACACCTTCTTCACCACCTCTTCCTTAATTGTTGCCTCACACACTACCGATTTGCCACGCCCTTCAATCCAATTCACAGCAGCAGGTTTTTTGTCCGAACAAAAATTTCCTGTCGAATAGAATTGATGCGCAAACATTATGAGATGAAACAAGTATTGCAATTATAGTCATGCTTAATCGCAGAAGAAGGAAATGAAGAAAGGTGACTCGCATGCCATGAAATGAAGAGAGAAGAGAAAAACCTAAACTGTTAGCTATGTCAACAGAAATGGTAATGTTACTGCATGATGACAAGCATACTGATATTTACATATCTGCAGCAAATAGACATTAGTAATCAAGGCGGAATAAATAACTTCCGAAAACTGCTCACAGGATGAGATATAAACTATGCATAATAATATTTTTGAAATAAAATAAGATCACATCCCATTTGGAAAATGACGTGCATGTGTCCATATGAAAATGACCAAACAAGCTCTGGGGTTATAAATGATACTGTTCTTGAAATAATAATTATCACAAATTTAGAAAAAAAAAAAGAACCTAATTCTAAAAATTCCAAGACAATATGAGCAGGAGATGGGAACCGTGATGATGATATCAAGACATAACGACTTTATAAACCAAGATTATAACTAAGCGGAATCAAGTTAAACTAATAAACATATTATCTTCCAAAAAAGATGAAATAATCAATGACATATTCTTGCAGATGTTAATAATGTAGGACACAAACTATGAGATGATTACTAACAAGAATTGTTATGACATGCAAGAGATAACTACAAGACAAACCAAAATTTCATTAGCTATTCATCTGGATTACAACTACAAGTTTAAAGTAGATGACAACACAATTACCAGATATTCCAATAACATCCATGTCAGGGAAATCATCTTGTAGGAATTCAAGAACATTCTGAACTCCTTTGGAAACCATGTTCATTCCCATTGCATCACCTGTGCTGCAGCTAAATCTCATGTAAAGATTCTTCCCAGCCATAGAGCATTGAATATGTTGGAGCCTCGCAAATCTGCTCGACCTGCAGTAGAAGAAACAGATGTCTCTACAGTGAAAAACATGCTTGTTCAGGATATAATGAACCAAAAACATCCAATCACATCAACATTTTCAAATCGGCCACTAACATAAGTGATGAAGACATACCTGTTAAAGACGACGGATAAAGTTTCGAAATTATCTGGATTCTCCAAGTAGAGCTTCAACTCAGAAGCTCTCTTTGCGGTTGCGAACCTCACAACGGGAGCCCTCGTCATCGCATCTTTCAGCAACATACCGGTGGCTCCGCTGGACTCATAGATCGCCTTACAGCCTCTGTTAGTGCTTGCCACCAAACACCCTTCAGTCGTCGCCATGGGCACTGAATATTCAAAACCATCAAGCAACAGCGGCCCCGCAATTCCCACCGGAATCTGCACGTATCCCACTGGCATTTCGCAACACTGGCCTAAAATTGATTCGTAATCAAATCCATCCAGCGGCAATCCTTGTAGCGATCTACCTGTCATTCTTTGTAGCGCCTCGCGTCGAATAAGAGCCGCTCTTTTACAGTCGCCTAACTTTGATTCGAGCAAGTAGGACGGAGTATTACCGCCTACAACGGATTTAACAACTTCCTCGTCTTCCACCGAGGACAAAGTTGCAATAATTGGTTCAGGATTAGCTAATTGGGCGTTCGGTGTGGGAGGACGAGTGATGATTCGTTCATTTTCGTCGTCCGGATCCCAAGCGTCATTAGCGGCGCGAGGAATGAACGACTGAACGAAGTCAATACCGAAGAATCCATGTAGGTAAATGAAAGCCGCGAAGAGGGACACAAGTGAGGCGATTTCGGAGAGGGTGACCACATGGAGGGGAGTGGAGGTACGGATCTTGTGACGCCATCGGTGCAGCAAGTAGTACGAAACGGCAAAGAAGAGTATAAAGAAAATGACGTTAGTTAGGTGCAGAGGAAGTGGCAACGCGTCTGACGCATTAAGCGCCGGCGATGCTAATCCATTATTCAGCTCTTTCTTGATACCGTGCTGACGTTTCACTCCGTCAACATACAGTTGTTTCGGAGGCCGCCGGTGCACGTACATTTCCGAAATTCCGACGGTAACAGAAGAATATTATACTCGGATCAGGAGGGGAAACAAAAAGAAATGCTACAGTTTGGAGGGATGAAAAAACCAAACACAGTGGAGAGGATTTTATAGGCGTAGCGCGCGGTTGTTGTTGGCACACGTGTGATTCCCACGCTTTTCAGTAAGACAGTGTTTGGTTCGTTTCTTAAAATGCCCCTTTTTTGTTTGTCCGTTAAACAAAATTATTTATACATTAATAAAATAAAATAAAATAAATCACAGCTAATTAGGCAAGGTGAAAGAAACCCATAATAATTTCAAACAAGCGATTTGTAATATTTTTAATTTATATTAATTTTATTAAATTATGTATAAAAATAATAAATTTTAAAGAATATATTCTTAGAACTTATAGTATAGTATAACATGTATGTTTCTCTTTGACTAAAATTAATACGAAATAAATTTAAATTTATTTACATAAAATAAAAAGGATTAGTAATATTAATTTAATAAAATAATTATATATAATAAAATTAACAAAAATTTTGAATTATGATAATTGATTAGGGTTTAAGGATTAATCGAAGTGACCTGCCTGTTTTGAATGCTTAATTATCCCATTTGAGTTTTTCTACACAAAATTTGGGTAATGTTATTTTATTTTATTTCGATTGCATATATACATTAGTAGTTATTTTGTGTTATTGTATAATGTGATTCAATTATTATCCAATTTACTATGTTATTAAATACGCCAATTTGTAAATTTAATGTATCACTAAAAGATCGAGATTTAATAAATTAAACTAATGCAATAGTTATCAATGAAATATCACAACTAAAAATCACATACTAATATTTAATGAACATAATGTTTTATTAAAAGATCGGAACTATAAATGTAGGAATTAAGAATTATATAAACAAATTTAATAAACGTAATATTTTACTAAAAGATAGAAATTTAATAAATTAGATCGATATAATATTTTTTACTGAAATATCGAAATTAAGAATCACATACATAAATTTAATAAACATAACATTTTATTGAAAGATCAAAACTTAATAAATTAAATTAATACAATATTTTTTACTAAAATATCTAAACTAAGAATCGAATATACAAATTTAAAGGACACATTTGTTTTACTGAAAAATCGGAACTATAAATCAAATCCTTTGATTTTTAATGAAATGCTTGCATGACAAAAGTACATTATTAAATTTAACTTAATAAATTTAATGTTTCACTATTTTTAACAAAAACATTGTAACTTAATAAATATATGAACTAAGAGTTGCATAACAAATTTTATAAATATAATATTTCACTATAGTAAGTGATTATGAATTGAGCGATTTGATTTTAATACAATGTACAAATAATGCAAAAATTTATTAATTTTAGGTATGTATAATGTACATAATATTTTATTACAAGATCATAACTATTAATCACATACTTTGAATTTTAATGGCATGTTTTAATGAGAAAAATATTTATTAATTTTAGATATAAACAAAAGTACGTAATATTTTATTAAAAAATTATAATTATAAATCATATCTTTTGATTTTTGATTTCTAATGTGACATTGTAATGAGAAAAATATTTATTAAATTTATACTGTATTTATTAATTTGTAATTAGAATGGGCTGAAATCGAAATAAATTAGAATCAAAATGAGTTAAAATTAGAATAAAAAATGAAAGTCAAAATAAATTATTTATTTTAATTAAAAGAATTAAAATTAGAATAGAAAAAAATATTTTAAATTACTAAAATATTTTTAATTAATTTTTATCTATATTTTTATTGTTATATTATAATAATTGTAATTATTATTATTTAAAAACTATTTGTATTAATAATTAATTGAAATAATAATTTTGTTAATAATAATTATAAAAATATTAATAAAAATAATATTAATTATTATATTTTTTTATAAATTTAGATAATTTTATTAAGAAGAAAGAAATTAAGGATAAAATGGATAATATATTATTTTTTTACTTTCTATACTTTTTTAAAAATATAAATAAAATAGATAATTTATTATTTGAAAGAGGATAAAATAAATAATTTCAACAATAAAAATCCTATTCTTAACCCTTCTTAGGAACCAAATTTTCATTCATAGTGTATGAATTTTACATATTTAATTTTTATTCCTTTAATTATTTTAGTAAATAAATATTGAAATTATTCCGTCAAATTCTAATTTTGAATTAGTATACACACTTTTAAAGTATGAATTAAAATTTTCGACACGAATCAAAGCATGCCAAATATGTTATTCTATTAGTTCAAAAAATAAGTTATTTAAAAATTTATGTGAAAAGAGTCAATAATTTTCTAATCTTTCACTTCGATAATGAAAAGTTAAATCGATTAAATTATTATTTTTAGTACTTTTATATTATTTAATAAATATAAATATTTTTAACAAAAAATCATAATTACAAATCTTGCTATATTTCATTTATATGGTATGATTTGGAATTTAAATTTTGAAATTGTAAATTTAATTTTGGTATGCAACTTTTTCATTGAACATTTACAGTAATTAAATAAACACTGTACATTATTATGGTAATTACATTAATCTAAAACAAAATGACTAGAATTTGTACCAAATTTAGCCCAGATTTCATCATAAATACAATGAGATAAGGATAGAAAGTGACTATTAAGGTAAATTACATTTTTGATTAATTCATTAACATAAAAGACCTCGGCACAATTAGAAATTAAAAAAAAGGTAAAATTGATTATGGTAAAATGCATACACATGGTATGGACATGCCAGAATACATAATTATTTGTAAATTAGGCCAGATTTCATGCTAAATACAGTCAAAAAAAGGATAAGAACGAATCCAAAGTTCAATTTGCAAGAAAGGCAAGCACTTCATTGAACAAAAGGGTATTTTCTAATTACTTCATTAACATAAAAGACCATGATATAATTAGAAAAATAGTTAATTAGTTAATTAATTAATTAACACATATACAATTGGAGTTGCCAAACATAGAAGGGTATTTCCTAATTACTTCATTAACATAAAAGACCATGATATAATTAGAAAAATAGTTAAATAGTTAATTAATTAATTAACATATATACAATTGGAGTTGCCGAACATACAAGGGTATTTGCTAATTACTTCAGTAACATAAAAGGCCATGATATAATTAGAAAAATAGTTAATTAATTAATTAATTTTATGCAATTGGAGTTGCCAAACATAGTTACCTGTAATTAATCACGTGGTCTCTTTCTTGAAAAACCTGGTCATTACTTAGAACTTACTTACCGATGGCCAATTTGGCATTCAATTTAATTTGTGGCTGCATCCCCAATTTTGACAGTAATTAATTTAATGACGTTAACCAACAATAATCACTTGGCAGTCCCACTAATTAATTAAGCAACAGTAGAGAAGATCTTAGAAACGCCGAGAGCAGATGTAGAAAGCTTGGACTTTGTGCTTGCTTAGCAATCAATTGAAGGGCCTGGCCTTTTATCTCAGCCCATGCAGCTTTGTCACATGGGCTTTCTAGTTTTACCAGTTTATGCTTACTGTGCTGCGTGCTCTTGTTTGAGAGGTGATGCAATTGATGGAATTTGAGGATGTTATTAAAATGGCCGTCTTTTAAAGACTAATTCTTTCATATCTAATATAGCCGCCTTTGTTTGACAACCAACCGTTGACGGATATCTGGTAAAAAATGGGTACATGAAGATTACTCTATAAATGAATTAAATTAAAAGCTTATATATAAGACGGTAAATTCCAGGCAGTCTGCAGAAGGAAACAATCTTTCTGCACTGGGTTTGGGGGTTTGAAAATGTCGGGACAGAAAGGGAAAGTGTGTGTTACAGGAGCTGGAGGATATGTTGGCTCGTGGCTCGTCAAGCTTCTCCTCTCCAGAGACTATATTGTGCACGGAACTGCTAGAGATCCCAGTAAGATTTCTCCCTCTTTTAGCAATGTTTGTGTATAGAGTGCGGGCTGCGGCTCTTCCATGCGAATTTGTGCTTAAAAAATTGGAGTCAAATTTGCAGCCATATAGCTACTAGTTTTGATTCTGATGAATCTCAAGACGAATTATGTTTTTGTTGCTCTATAACCCTTCAATCGTGTTATACGGTGGAGTTGCCGAATCTATTTGGCAGGTGATGACAAAAATGCTCATTTGTACAAACTCGAGAAAGCATCTGAGAATCTGAAAATGTTCAAGGCAGACTTATTGGACTACGATTCTATTCATTCGGCAATAGAAGGATGCAGGGGTGTTTTCCATGTTGCCAGTCCTCTTCCATTTACTGCTGTAACGAATCCAGAGGCAAGCAAGAATACCCAAAATGGTGTATTTTGCCTAAAATGGTGTTTATATATGTTAGCACATTTCTGAACACTATGTTAATGTTACAGGCGGAACTGCTCGAGCCAGCTGTAAAGGGCACACAAAACGTGCTCAAAGCATGTCTTGAGGCAAAAGTTAAGCGAGTTGTAGTCGTATCTTCTGGAGCTGCTGTTACAATGAACCCCAAATGGCCAAAGAATCAGTTAATGGACGAGACTTGTTGGTCTGACAAGGAATACTGCAGAACAACTAAGGTAACCGACTAACTGTACATAGTGCAGCAAAAGTTCTCTTTAGCATGCACTGAATGCAGATTTCTTTGTTTTCTACCAGAGCTGGTACCATCTTTCAAAAACAGAAGCAGAAAGCGAGGCTCTGGAGTTTGCCAAAAAAACTGGGCTTGATGTTGTAACTGTTTGCTCTACACAAGTTCTGGGCCCTCTGCCTAGTTCCAGACTCAACGCAAGTAGCATAGTTCTCGTATGGCTATTGAAAGGTATCTAATCATAAAATTTCTGCATTCCGATTCACATTTTCTGTTTCCTGACACCGAATTGTTTGTTATTGTTCCATACAGAAGGCTATGAATCATTGGCAAACCGACTTCGGAGAATAGTTGATGTGCGAGATGTAGCTGAAGCATTGCTTTTGGCATATGAGAAACCTGAAGCAAAAGGAAGATACATATGCATGGCACACATGATCAAAGAACGCGACATTGCCGATAAACTGAAGCCAGTATATCCTAACTACAAGTACCCGAAAAAGTAAGCCTCAAGTTTCAAATATCTACTCGCAAATGTCTGCATTTTTAAAATGTCAATTTGCTGCAAATTCGCATTTTGTCAAGTTTAGACACTTGACAATTTCTAACAGTCTTATATCATCTTGTTCATAAGACTGCTTGTGTGTTGGCAGCTTCGCCGAGGTAGAGGAGGGGGAAGAAAAGCTGACTTCAGAGAAGTTGCAGAAACTGGGTTGGACATGCAGGCCATTGGAAGAAACACTCATTGATTCCATAGAGAGCTACAAGAAAGCTGGAATCTTAAATTAAGAAGTAGAAATTTGGGTTTATTTTTTTTCCAATTTCTATATGTTTGATCAATGTATGTCTCATCATTTATCTATTTCTGGCATCTGAGTTTACTCTGCACCTTATGTTATTGCCTTTTGCCTCTGAACGTTCTTACTATTTATAATTGTTAGTATTTTGATGCTAAAATTTCATGATTTGATAAAATTACTATGTACCATAGCCCAATCCCTAATCACAGGGGCAACATTGACTGTCTACCATTTTTATTATTATATGCGATTTCGCTGGCCTTTCAAAGACTCCCAACCGTGTTTAGAGATATTTCTGGGTCAACGGTTACGGTAACAGAATTCTCATGAGACATAGAATCTTGTAGAGACAGAACAGCGGTGGCTCTTTCTTCAGTCTCTATCCATTGTGACGTTATATAAAGATTTTTTATCCCGGTTGCTAAAGCAAAATTGGGTTTATCCCTGAAACCCCACAGTCGCTTTAGCCCAACAGGTGAAGGGCCATTTTGATTATTGAAATGGACACTCTATTGCATCAGCGCTTACGTATCAATCAAAATTTCGGCTTTAAATCAAAGCTTATTACTTACATAAGGCGAGGAACCCCGAGGAAACTCAGAAACAAACAATATTTAAAAAGTAGACTTATACTTTGGGTTTGTGTTCGATATTCACTGGTTTGGGTAGGGTTTGGAAATGGCGTTAGAGAAAGGAAGGGTTTGTGTAACTGGAGCCGGAGGGTATCTTGGTTCGTGGGTCGTCAAACTTCTGCTCTCCAGAAATTATGTCGTTCACGGAACCGTGAGAGAACCAGGTAGTTTTCTTTGTACGCTTTCCTTTCTTTATTCGCTTTACTGTGGTTTTGACAATCTGTCTTAAATTTGCCGTTACTGGCTATTGAAATTTTTTTTCCCTATTTGGGGGCTATATTATAATTGAGTGATGCAAATGTATGGTATTCTAGTTAGTTCTTATAATTTCTGGGGAATTGTATTTTTTGTTGTGAATTGGTTTTGAATGGCGAATTTCTTGAAATTATATTGGCAGGCGATGAGAAAAATGCTCATTTGTATAAACTTGAGAAAGCATCTGAGAATCTGAAACTCTTTAAGGCAGACTTACTGGATTACAACTCTCTTTATTCTGCAATTGTGGGATGCAGCGGTGTTTTCCATGTTGCCAGTCCTGTTCCTTCCGGCAGTGTACCAAATCCCGAGGCAAGCAAGATTAATGCCTATATATTGTTAACTTTTTAATGATATTGCTTGCATCCGTAACACATGTTTTAAAATAGCCTGTAACAGACAAGTCTGAAGTGTGTTTAAGTGATGTCTGATATTTTTGGAAATGGGGTTTTGTTTGCTCTGACATTTGTGGAACAATTTGCTGCAGGTGGAACTGATTGAGCCGGCTGTAAAGGGCACACAAAGTGTGCTCAAAGCATGCCTTGAGGCAAAAGTTAAGCGAGTTGTTGTAGTGTCTTCTGGTGCTGCTGTTGCCATGAACCCCAGCTGGCCGAAGGATCGAGTAATGGATGAGACTTGCTGGTCTGATAAGGAATATTGCAGGACAACTAATGTAACCAATTGGATAATTCAACTCTAAATCTGATTCATAGTCATGACTTGCTTGTTATTGGTAACTAATGCTGAAACTGTTATGTTTAATACTCACTGAATTCGGGGATTTCTTTGTTTTTACCAGAACTGGGTACTGTCTTTCAAAAACAGAAGCAGAGAGTGAGGCTCTGGAGTTTGCTAGAAGAACTGGGCTTGATGTTGTAACCATTTGTCCTAGCCTTGTTTTAGGGCCTCTTCTGCAGTCCTCCGTGAACGCAAGTAGCTTAGCTCTCATTAAGCTATTAAAAGGTGATCTAGTCAATGGATTTGTGCATTGGATGGTTAATTGTTAGCATGTAAATATTTAAATTTTTGGGCAGATACCAGACTGTATTTGGACATTAAGAAGGTTCATAACTAGTTAAGTTGTTTGTGTAAAATTTTGTCATCATAAAGAATGAATTTCTCCTTTGAAGCTTGACTCCTTGTCAAGTTATACTTAGGCCCAGAGTCTTCTTCATTTGACTCACTTTTTCTATGATCTGTTCATACAGAGGGATATGAGTCGTTCGAGAACAGACGTCGCATTATAGTTGATGTGCGTGATGTAGCTGAAGCATTGCTTTTGGCGTATGAGAAACCTGAGGCAGAAGGGAGATACATATGCACAGCATACATTCTCAAATCACGTGACCTGGTTGATAAACTGAAGAGTATATATCCCAACTACAACTATCCTAAAATGTAAGTGCTGAGCTTCTGAGTGTCTACACAACAAACAAGATTATTATGGTTACAACATCACTATCATCGTGTAATCATTTTTTAGTAATTTGTTCTTAAAAATTGCTTGTTTATTGGCAGCTTTACTGAGAAAGAGGATGAAGCAATGGTGAGTTCAGAGAAGTTGCAGAAACTGGGTTGGAGTTTCCGACCATTGGAGGAAACTCTCACTGATTCTGTTGAGAGCTACAAGAAAGCTGGAATCTTAGACTAAGAATTGGAAATTTGGGTTTGTCTTTCCCAATTTCTATATGTTTAATCACAAGGAACTTTTGCTGAATAAAAAGTTGTTTCCAAAAAGTACTTATCCTGGTACATTTATCTGTAGAGGAATAATGGAGACAACCTTGTTATTTGTTTGAGAAGTTTACAGGTTTCGCATATAAAACCTTCAAAGAGCTTGTTGGCATGCTTAATATTTGAATCAAGATGTGTTTTAGGACATTTAAATATTCTATATCAAGTGAATTATTATCCATAAGCTAATTCCAATTTGAAAACTGCTTTTTCTNTGCATCAGATTCGTAGTCATGATTTGCTTGTTATTAGTAAATAGTGCTGAAAATGCTATGTTTAAAACTCATTGAACTTGGGTTTTCTTTGTTTTTACCAGAGCTGGTACTCTCTTTCAAAAACAGAAGCAGAAAGTGAGGCTGTGGAGTTTGCGAAAAGAACTGGGCTTGATGTTGTAACCATTTGTCCTACCCTTGTTTTGGGGCCTCTTCTGCAGTCCTCAGTGAACGCAAGTAGCTTAGTTCTCATTAAGCTATTAAAGGTAATCTAGTCAATGGATTTGTACATTGGATGGTTAATTGTTAGCATGTAAAGATTTAAATTTTTGAGCTGTTACCAGACTGTATTTGGACATTAAGAAGGTTCATAACTAGTTAAGTTGTTTGTGTAAACTTTCATCCCAGTAAAGAATGAATTTCTCCTTTGAAACATGACTCCTTGTCAAGTTATATTTAGTGCCAGAGTTTGATTTACTTTTTCTATGATCTGTTCATGCAGAGGGATACTGAGCCATTGGAATACGGACTTCGCTTTATAGTTGATGTGCGTGATGTAGTTGAAGCATTGCTTTTGGCGTATGAGAAACCCGAGGCAGAAGGGAGATACATATGCACAGTACACATTCTCAAAGCACGTGACTTGGTTGATAAACTGAAGAGTATATATTCTAACTACAATTATCCTAAAAAGTAAGCCACGAGTTTCTGAGTGTCTACACAACAAACAACATTATTGTGGTTATAACATCAATATCGTCACATAAACATTTCATAGTAATTTGTTCTTAAAAATTACTTGTTTATTGGCAGCTTTACTGATAAAGAGGAGGAAACAATGGCGAGTACAGAGAAATTGCAGAAACTGGGTTGGAGTTACCGGCCATTGGAGGAAACTCTCATTGATTCCATTGAGAGCTGCAAGAAAGCTGGAATCTTAGACTAAGAATTGGAAATTTGGGTTTATCTTTCCCAGTTTCTACGTGTTAAATCACAAGAAACTTTTGTTTAATAAAAAATTGTTTCCAAGAAGTACTTATTCTAGTCCATGTATCTGTAGAGGAATAATGGAGACAGCCTTGTTATTTGTTTGAGAAATTTACCGGTTTCACATATAAAACCTTCAAAGAGCTTGTTGGGATGCTTAATATTGAATCAAGATGTGTTTTAACACATTTAGATATTCTGTATCATGTGAATTATTATCCATAAGCTAATTTCAGTTTGAAAATGTTTTTTTTTTAATTTATAAAATTAATTTTTTTTAAAAAAGGGGCACCGGTGGATATCCAAAATTACAAATGTCTCAAGAGACTCTAGAAAATTCAAATACAGACCAGCCAAGAAACAAAAGCAAAGGCAGAAAATTTCATGTCAATTTTCTTGATTGAAAAGAGCAGATTGGGGTTAAGACACGACAGAACAAGCTGCTAGTTTTCATCGCCAATCCCACTATTATGTCATTATCTGTATGCCGCTTCGGCGCCTAAGATACTCTGCCTCTTCAACAAACTGGACTACAAAAACTGATAGTGAAGTGAAGAAGTAAAATTGACAAACTGGACTGCGAAAGAGAGTGAAATAAAGATGAGAGAGCTGGAAGACAAGGAAAGAGTTTTTCGTTACCGGTGCTGGAGGATATGTAGCTTCATGACTGGTGAAGTTTCTGCTTATGAAAGGTTACATGGTTCATGGCACTGTTAGAGATCCAAGTAAGTTTCGGCTTTCTTTATAAAATACTCAGCTTTTTGATTCAATTACTGAGATTTTGCGGTGTCTTTAGGCGATGAAAAGAACGCTCATGTGAAGAAATTGGAAAACGCTTCAGAGAATTCGCAGCTCTTCAAGACAGACTTGTTGGACTTTGAAGGTCTTTGTGCCCCCATGGCAGGCTGCACTGGGGTTTTCCATGTTGCCTGCCCTGTTCCAGCTGGCAGCGTTCCTAATCCTGAGGCACGATATTAATCATTTTCCCTTTTTTCAGTAGAATCTGTTCTTGTGCTTATTGCTTTTATGATTGCTTATTGATGGTTAAAGTAATACTGAAGAAATTGCTCCTGGTATGCATGAAAGGGTAATATTACTCTGGCTGCAGTCTAATAAAATTTTCTGCAGGTACAACTGATTGAACCATTTGTGGTTGGTACGCAAAATGTTCGTAATTCATGTTTGAAGGCAAAGTGAAGAAGGTGGTGGTGGTTTCATATTTTGCTGCTGTTTCTTGTAATCGGAATTGGCCAAAGAATCAAGCCGTAATGTTTTTCTGACAAGGAATTCTGCAAGGCAAATAATGTACATAATTGCATATGTATTAGGCATTATCATATATTCTTAGTTTTACAGACATTCATGGACTAACTGGTTTCTTCGTAAATTCCAGAACTATTATGGCCTGGCAAAAACAATAGCGGAAAGTGAAGTTTTGCAGTATGCTAATCGAGGAGAATTTGACATTGTAACAGTTTGTCCATCAGTTTTTGTCGGTCCAATGCTGCAACCAACAATAAATTCCAGTAGCTTACTGCTCATATCGATTATGAGAGGTTTTGTTGTGCATGACATGCTTAGTATGCCTTATTTTTTTCCTTCTTAGTTGCAGTTTAGTATCGATTCTTAGAGTTGACATGGATTTCAGAAGGACTTGAATCAGTAGAAGATAAAGAGTATCCGCTACTAGATGTACGCGACCTGGCTGATGCTCTTCTGCTGGTGTACGAGAAGCCCGAAGCAAAAGGAAGGTATATCTGTAGTTAATTAGAAATCAGATTGAGTGAACTGACAGAAAAGTTGAAGAGCCTGCATCCTCACTACAATTACCCAAAAAGGTAATTCTAATTCGTGAATGTCAGCATTGCACCCAGCTTGTTAAAGTTTTGTATGCATATATTAAGAACTAGAAAAAGAGAAATTTGGAAGCACTTATTCTTCGTTTCCTTATTAAATGCGTGTCATGACAGTTTCACCAAGGAGGACAAAGGTGTAAAGCTTAGTTCAAAGAAGTTACAGAATTTGGGATGGAAGTACAGGCCACTAGAAGAGAGTATTCACAATTCTGTCAAGAATTATGAAGAGCGCGGCATCCTGTAGTAACGGTAGCCTACAGGGTTTTGCCTGTAAACCATAGCTTTCCAATCTTCCGCCGAGGAAGATCTTGCAGTCGGAAATGTATTGTCATTTTTACTCTCCGTCTTCAGTAATGAAAGCTCGAAATCAATTTCTATTGATATACTGTAATTGCTTAAATTGTACAATTTCTCCATGATCTTTATATTTAAACAGACTAAAGTTGGAAACTATCTGGTCCTAAGTTGATATATATCCCTTGTCTACGAAGTGAAGCCTGGACCTGTTCCTCTCTTCGATCAGACATCATATTGAAGCGAAGGTTTTGGACCAGTTCTGAAATCCCTATGCAGTTGTCTAGATATCATATTCAAGTGAGGGTTTTGGACCAATTCTGAAATCCCTATGCAGTTGTATAGATTCTTTCCGACTACCAATAATATGGAACCTATTGTTTATTTAGATTTTGTATTAATATAATGATAACATCTACATCAATTAGGTATAAGGTTGCCTAATTGCTAAGAAATAGTAATCAGATTCGATTTTCTTCACATCTTCGTCTTTTGACGAATATTTAAACATTTCGCAAGAGCAAATGGACACAAAATTTTCAGAATCTGATTATAAAGTAAAAGCATAGCAAAAACGCTGCTATAATCAGCAAGTCTAAGAACTAATCTCTTGTGTATCATAGGAATATAATTTTGAAGTTTCTCGAGTAAACTGTTAATCGCCTGAGAAATGGGGGAAAAAGTTTTTGTAACAGCTGTGGGAGGATACCTGGCATCCTGGGTTGTGAAATTTCTCCTTTCACAAGGACACGTGGTTCATGGAACTGTTAAGTACCAGTAATTTTCTATTCCTCCTTTTCTTGCTCTGTTCAATTCACTCCCAGAAATATATATTTTCCGTTAAATGAAGTGTCCTTAAATTTGTTCTTTCCATTTGGAAGGTGACAAAAAGAATGAACATCTAAAGAAATTGGCTTCTGGTCATGGATGAGAATGCTGAACTCTTCTGGAATATTGGAAGGCAATTGGGGCTTTCAACAAACCATATTTAGGACTACATTTAATTGCTTTGAACTTTGAAGTTCTATGAGCTAGCTAACCTATTTATTATGAACATCATCGATGGAACTGCGTTGCAAAAACAATGGCAGAAGCTGAAGCTTTGGAGTGTGTATAAAGAGGAGAACTCAACATAGTTACAGTTGGTCCATCAATAATCATTGAGCCAATGCTGCAATGCACCATGAAAACCAGCAGTTTGTACCTTCTAAAGTTTCAGGGAGGTTTCTTTTCTCTCCTCTACATTTCTAGAATTGGGATAATGAAATGTTATAAAAGAACATTGCAAAGTAAGCATCAATAATCAATTGAAAATGTTAGTCCCCAACTGCCTACAATGAATAATAAAAATGATTACAGTTGGGTTAAATTGCTATTTATTTTTGTTTGTTCTCCTATGAATTCTTAATTATTCCCATCACTAATCATGTCATTCGCGTTAATATTGTATTTGGACTGAATTCTGGGTACATGCTGAAATTATATGTACAGCACACGTTGTACTTGTACGTTTGCTAATTGATTTTCCATCTGAATACTAATTCTATGAAATCAGATGGATCTGAATCAGCAGACAATGGCGTTCGCGTATTTGATGATATTCATGATGCAGCTGATGCAATCTTGCTGGTGTACAGGAACAGAGAAGCGGAAAGGAGAGACATATGTTCATCATATGAGATTGGAACACAGGATTTAGTGCAAAAGCTGAAGAGCATTTTGCCTAATTACAACCACCCAAAAGGTAAAATAAGTTATATGAAATGCAGAAAGGGGCCAATTGTACAGAATGTCGTTTACCATTTGTGTCAACACAATTATGAAGACAGTACAATGACCAAACGGGGTCTTTCAACCAATAATTGTAACCCAGCTGGCAAAGATTTTCTTGCTACTTCTCAGTGAAATATGAAACTAACAAAATCTCTGGTATCTTGTTTTCAGTATGTTCATTATCTGTTTGTAGACTTTCTCTCATACGTACTTCGGCATTTTTGGATGGTTGATTTGGTGCAAATCAACACTGTTTTCAACAAAAACAACGTATCTAAATAGCGCTGATTTGCACTAAATCTGCATTTTATAAATCTAATCTTGTGTATGTCTTTGCAGTTTTAACGAGGTAGAGACGAAGGTGAACCTGAGTTCAGAGAAACTGCAGAACTTAGGAGGGAAGTATAGGCCATTGGAGGAGACATTAGTTGATATTGTCAAGAACTCTGAAGAACGTGGAGCCTTGGTAAAATATTGATATACTTTACTAATGTTCCTTGGAGCAAAGCAAACTACTCAAGTGAAAACAGCTGTTGAATCCAACAATTAAAATTTCCTCCTGTGCCTGCTAGTTTTACAGTTTACTTTTTCCTCTTGTTGGTTGGATCTTGTCTATCAAAATAACAATGGTTCATACTTAGAATCTGTATCTGAATCTGAAAATACATTTTGTGCAATGATCTGATTATAAGTACAGATAATATGGTTTCTTCCAATCCAAGCTGTGATGGTAGAAGCTGCGGTTTTCTGAAACAGTTTGTGGGATTAAAAAGAGGTTTCCCGACAGGAAATGTTTGTTATCGAGTGTTGCAAGGAAAAAAAACAGAATGAAACAGACAGAAACATCCTTTGTATTTTTCGAAGTAGTTGTAAAATCTTCTTGTGTTTTTGCAAATCAATTAGCTTCTCCCTTCCATAACCACCAAAAAACACTTGAAATCAAATATGTTCCCGGTGGTCCCTTAGGAGTTAAGTTACGATGCTGTTGTAGCAGTACTACTATACAATGGAGACCCCAAAACAGGTGTGATTGGGTCCCCATCATACCCAAGCCCTAGCCACTGGTTCCGACTCTACTCGCCTTGCATATCCACCAAAATAATCCATTTGTTTTCTCTCTAATTTGTAAAAAATATCAAGTGCAGAGCAGACATTGGTACATTTTAAAATCTGAATAATGATTTGACTTTCTGATCATCTGGGCACAGCGTGATTTCTTAGCTTATAATGAGGCAGAGCATTCGTGATAAATTCTCAAGAGCCAAGAGCAAATATATGACAGGATATACCTAACAGTTTAATGAAAGAAATATAAAAAGAAGACAATGATGCACAGGCACAGCCAGGCAGGGCAGCCAGCCAGCATCATATATACCATGAGGGTCCCTTTCTTGACTTTAGTTACGTGGACAGCTCCATCACCTTTATCCATTTCCATTCCCATTTTCCGTTCCCATCCGATAATTACTGGCAAATACTACACGCCCATTACATAAAAGCAAATGTAAATACGAGTCCAATGTCGTTCTGCTCCTATAACCAGAGAAAAAGGTTGATAAAAACACGGCATTTTTTTGGTTGTCTGAGAATAAAATGACAACGTAGACAGCACAAGAAAGAAAATTATTACCAGATTCCGAGTCCGACGTCATGCACCGTGTTCAGACCGTGTGTTCTGTGCTTGGACAATTTCTTTAATCTCTTATCGTAGCAGTGGTTTGGCAGATTAGATAAGAGTTACAGTACCGAGGGTTAGAAAGACGGGTCCCACCGCAACCCCCACCCCCACAATCCCAAGCTGTCTTTGCTTCGTTTGAGAACTCTCGAGGCTATTTATTTTCCAAAATAATTGTTTATCATTTTCTTTTTGCCCTTCAGTGCGAATCATGACTCTTCTTCTTCTTCTTCTTCTCCGTTATCTCTGCTCACAATCATCATCATCCTCGTCGACAACAACTATTTTTTCTTTTGGTTAACAGTTGTTTTACTTGCTGTATGAAAGTAATTATAAGCTATTACTGTAATTAGTGAGTATCAAAATCTTAAAAGTAAAAAATACTCTTCCGTTTTAAGATTCTTTTTACTACTTCTTTGTGACCAACTTTTCCCATACAATCCCATGCCCACCACCGACTCTCGCTGGCCCATCTGGGGTTTTTTCGTTTTTTGTTCTCCTTTTTCTTCTTTTTATTATGATTTTTAGGTTTATTGGGTCGATCTATTTCTTTTCTCTTTTCATCCCAAAATTATGTTCTTCTTTGATTCCCTTTCAATTCCTATGGATTCTCAGTATATTTCTTCCATTTCCAGGGTTTATCTAGGGTTTTTCTTTTAACATGTGGTGTTTTTTCTATTGGCTTTTCTTTAGTATCAATTAATTCTGTTCAATTTCATTGATCATCTCTTTCTCTAGAAGATTCTACGGGAAATTCTGAGTTGGGTTCTGTTTGTTCATTTATAGTAATATATCTGTTTATCTTTTTTGTTCCATTTTTGATGGCTTATCAGCCGATTCCGGGTCCTGGCTCGGGATCGAGTTCAGGTTCAGGTTTTCAATACATGAATTCTCCTTTTGGAGATACCACTTACACAAAAGTCTTTGTTGGAGGACTTGCCTGGGAAACTAAAAGTGAAACCATGCGACGATATTTCGAGCAATTCGGTGAGATTCTCGAGGCTGTCGTTATCACTGATAAGAATACTGGGCGATCCAAAGGCTATGGCTTTGTGAGTAGTTATTCATTTCCTGTTTTCGATCAATTATTCAAGTTTGGATGGTGAATTCAGTGCTATGATTTTTTATCGTGATTGCTTTATGTGAGTCTAGACCCATTAAATGTTGTTTTGGATCATTTATGGGATTATCAAAAGGTTACAAATGTCAGTTTTAAGTCTTAGAATATACTTGTTATCCATGCGGGCTTGATTAGTATTATTGCAAATTGATTGCTATTGTCCAAAATCATGGTTGTAGAATGACTAGATTTTCTGTTTGTATTTGTATGGAGGGTGTAGGTGACTTTTCGGGAACCGGAGGCTGCCAGGAGAGCCTGTGCTGATCCAACTCCAATCATTGATGGAAGGCGAGCAAATTGTAATTTGGCTTCACTTGGGCGACCTCGGCCACCCGTGCTATATGGTATCGTTTCTGATGCATTTGGTTGGTCTATTTGTGCTATTGATTTTTCTCTTGGTAATTCTATAATCTATTCTATTGCTGATACTTCTAGGACGTTTGAGACCAGCTACCCTTTTTGGTGGCAGTGCGCAGTCCGCCCGGCCTTACATTGGAAGTTTTGGCTACCAGCAACCACTTACTTACAGCTACCAACAGGGGATGGCGTATCCTTCTTACGGGTAAGTTGTAAATTTGAAGTCAAATGGTTGAAATTCTTAAACTTCCGAAGTCTGAAGCCAAATCAGTTAGGCTTCTGCTCCACTCTCTGTTTTTCTTCTGTTTTATTGTTCTTTTCCCAAAACTAATGGACCAACTGATTTCAGTATTGGAGCTTCTCGCCTTGCATGTGGCTCTTACTTAGTGAGTGTGTAGTAGGCCTGGCCATTGGCTGTGCACTGCATGTAGATAAAGAGATACATATTTTGCCCACATTCACCATTATACTCGTTTAGGTGATAGCTTTAGGGTGTGTTATCACGTATGATTATCTTTTTCTCTACTGTTGGATTAACCATGGAGAGATTGGTAGTTGCTCAGTAGTTCTCGGAATAGATATCGGTTGCCCTAGATATAAGGTTGATGTGGTCCAAGTAATGAAACGTGACATAGTGTGATTGGTAATTGCAGGAATGAAAACGTGGTAGTTGCAGATGATATGTGCCCAAGTTCAATGTTTATTTTACAGGCAAGAATTATGTTCATTGTTTGATAAGAACCATAAAAGAACATGAAAATTCTTGGTTTCAGTTGTTGTGCCCATCTTCTATGGTTTATCTTGGGCATGCTAGGGCTGACTTCTTCGTAGGATAGGAGCCGGTAGTGTACTTGGAAAATTTTACCCATTAGTTCTGTACAGCGAGGCTCTGTTCTCAATTTACCCCAAAATCTTGTTAATATTGATCTTCAGTGTCTTAAATGGTTGTCTTAATCTATGCAGGTATGCAACATATGGGCCTGAATATGTTTACCCACAGGTCAGTAACACTCCATATCGGTGGGAGCAAAAAAAAAATTTACTTATGTGCAATACTGATAACATTTTAATGTATTTTTGCAATACTGATTACTTCTATTCGTTCTATGTTCTTATCATTTATCAATAGGGTGTTTACAACCCATACATGGGTCAGCAGTACCTTCAGATATATGGA
>CP135544.1:7127699-7152604 GCA_032402905.1 Khaya senegalensis | reverse complement strand
ATTTGCAACCTTCCATGTGAAATTTTTTCAAAATGTCGTTAACATATTTGGATTGACTAATGAAGACTTCATTTTTCTGTTACCTCACTTCCAAACCAAGAAAGTAAGACATCAATCCTAAGTCAATCATCTCGAACTCCTTCAATATTTCAGCTTTAAAAAATTCAATGAGTTGTTGATTACTTTCTGTGATTAAAAGATCATCAACATAAACTGAAATAACGATTAAATCAGTACCTTCTATTTTTACATAAAGAGTTGCTTCGCTTAGGCTTTTAACAAAACCTAAGCTTAGAAGGTGATTATCTATGCGACTGTACCAGGCTCTTGGAGCTTGTTTGAGGCCATATAAAGCTTTTTTTAACAAATACACCTTCTCCTCTTGTCTTTGCACAATGAAACCTTCAGGTTGTTCAATATATATCTTCTCATTTAGAAAATCATTCAAAAATGCAAACTTTACATCTAGTTGAAACACTTTCCAACCATTTAGGGCTGCAACGGCAAGTAACAATCGGATGGTGTCAAGCCTTGTCACAGGAGCAAAAGTTTCAGAGAAGTCCACATAAAAAACTTGTGCATAACCCTTCATGACAAGCCTTGCTTTATACTTATTTACTGATCCATTAATATTAAACTTAGTTCTGAAAACCCATTTTATCCCAATAACCTTTCTGTTTTGAGGTCTTTCAACTAATTGCCAAGTTTGATTTTTCTCAATTATTCGAAGCTCTTTTGCTATGACAACTTTCCATTTTTGCTCCTGCATTGCTTCTTCAACACTTGCTAGTTCTAATACTGCAACATTACAACTTGCATAAATGTCAGAAAGTAATCTAGTACCTCTGATTGGCTGCTCATCAACATCTTCCTTGTTTGGCTAAAGTTCACTAAATTGATCATTGTCGCTTGCTTTTCAATCCCACTGTTCTTCCTCCATAAAGACTACATCTCTGCTAATGATAATTTTTTCTGTTTGAGGCTGAAATATTCTATAAGCTTTAGAGGTACTGCTATAGCCTATGAAGATTCCAAGCTCAGATTTTTTATCCAATTTGTCTTTCTTAACCTGTGGAATGTGAGAGAAACACAAACAACCAAATACTTTTAAATTTGAAAAAGACGGTTTATGACCAAACTATGCTTCATAAGCTGTTTGATTGTGAAGAGCTCTAATTGACAATCTATTCAACAAAAAAACAGCAGTATTGGCTGCATCTGCCTAAAAAATTTTCGGCAAATCTTTTTCATGTAGCAAGCAACGAGTCATCTCTATGATGGTTCTATTTATTCTTTCACTGACTCCATTTTGCTGTGGAGTATAAGGAGTAGAACGTTGATGTTCAATTCCTGCCTCATCACAAAAATTGTTAAACTGATATGAGGTATATTCCTTTTCGTTGTCAGATCTTAACACTACTATTTTGCAGCCACTTTGATTCTCTACCCAAGCTTTAAACCTCCAAAACACAGTAAATACTTCGATTTTAAACTTGAGAAAATATATCCAACACATCCTAGTCAGATCATCTATAAAGATAATATAACATTTACTACCTTTAAGAGATGCTATTTTGTAAGGCCCTCCAAGATCAGTATGTACGAGCTGAAGCTTGTGTGAGGCCCTCCAAGCCTTTTGCGAAAAGGGTAGTCTTGTTTGTTTGCTGAACCGATAAGCTTTACAACTTGAGATCCTTTCCTCCAATGGATCCAAGCCTTGAACTAATTCATATTTCTACATTAAAATGATTGCAAAATGATGATAATGCCCCAACCGCTTATGCCAAAGATCAGTCATTTTTACAGCAACTTGATATGCAGCTTGTTTTTTCTCCATCAAATCAAGCGAGAAACTTTTTCCATTCATTTTAACGAAAAATAGTTCTTATCCTTCTGCATCTTTGATCACACATGTTTTATTCTCAAAATGCACCTTATAACCTTTTTCAACTAATTGACCAACACTTAGCAAATTTTGATCAATTTCTAGAACATATAACACGTTTGTAATTATTTTAACTCCAAAAATTGTTTCAATTGTAACATAACATTTACCTCGTACAGATATATACTCTCCATTTCTAACTTTTACCTTAGATATTGATGTTCTATCAAGCTCCTTGAAAAGCTCAGCATTATTGGTCATGTGATTCGTACAACCACTATTCACTAGCCAAGTTTCACATTGGTTACTGCTTGCATAACAGGAAGCTACAAACAACTGCTCCTCCTCTTCTTGATTCATAGTCCGAGCTTCATTCACCTACTATTTTCTTTTGTCTTTGCAGATCTTTTCCATGTGACCCATTTGGTTGCACTTGTTACACTTTACATCAGGTCTACTCTAACACTTAAAATGTGGATGATTGGTTCTACCGCAATGCTGACAAGGAGAATGATTAATTTCTTTGTTGTTGTTTGCTCCATTACTATCTGCATCACCACTACTTGTTCCAAGAGTTTCTTTTTTACCAACATCAGCACCTGAACTGCCTTTGTTTTTCTTCCATTTTTTTTTTTTTTGCTTTTGTCAAAATCATTAGTTTGCAGATTGGCTTGCATGGCACCTTCCAAAGTAACACCTTCTCTAATCTGTCTTCTTTGCTCATGAGCTTCCATAGCATTGAGAAGTTCTACTAGTGTGATCTCTGTAAGGTCTTTGATTTCCTTCAATGCAGAAATCTTGGCTTCAAACCTTTCTGGTAAGGTCACCAGAAGCTTCTCAACTACTCTACTGTCAAGCATGATTTCACCAAGAAGCCTGAGTTTGTTGACAATCTCCAATAGCCTATTTGCGTACTCCTTAGCAATCTCGGAGTCGTTCATCCTTTGTAACTCAAATTCCCTCCTAAGATTCAAGACTCGCATGTTTCTTGTTCTTGCATTGCCTTGAAATTCAAACTTGAGATACTCCTAGATTTCAAAAGTTGTCTCCAGGTTCATGATCCTAATAAATAGATTTTCAGACACAACTGAATATAAACAAGATTTAGCCTTAAATTTTTTCGAGGTTCTTTCCTGATGATTCTTAATTTGCTGCACTATAGGATTTTCAGGTAATGGTAGAATTTCGAGCTCCTCTACCACTGCTTCCCAAAGATCCCAAGCCTGCAAATAAACTGTCATCTTCACAGCCCATGATTGGTAATTTTCACTAGTGAATATTGGAGGTGGAATTCGTGCGAAATTTTTTGAGGCCATCTATTTGCACTCGAGTAATAAGAGTTGGAAAAGAATTGTGTTTGTTCTGAAATACTTACACTCAACTCATTCTCGGCTTGTAACACAGATCCCTTAAAAAGAGAAGCTCTGATACCAATTATTGTTTTCGACTGAAATTCTTGACTACTTATTTTATTGATCAAACTGACTTAAATACATTAAAAATTTTAACGGATAACTCAAATAAAAATTATGATAATGAACCGCAAACAAAATAGCAAAACTAACTCAATAATATGATGCGATTATTCCTAAAAAAATAGATTTTCAAATTGTAGATAAGATCTTCAACAACTTGAGCTATATTAGCAACGTTCCTTCATTCTTGTAACAACTTTTTTGCAGCATCTAAGGCATATTTCGAACATACTTCAATAAATCCTGCATCTTGACGATCAGTTGCATTATCATCTGCGCTAGTTAACTTGTGTGGCAATGGCTCAGTTCTCTCTTTCACATTGCAAACTCAGAAACAGTAGTAGAATAGTAGATTCATAGCGTTATTGCAAATTAAGAACCGATCACAAATATAAAGAGTGGTAATAACCCATCGTGAGGCTCTATATTAACCCCAAATATTCTACCAAATAACAAAGATCACCGAAACAATTTTGGAGATGATTGCAAGAACAATAGACAAGATTGAAATTTAGGAACACGAGTGGCAGTCGCCAACAAGTTGAGAAACAATTTCATTAATAGACTTATCTGCACCTCCCCCTTCATCAACTGCTTTTGTAGCAAGCTCCTTCCACTGCATTGCATTCTTCTTTATCCCCTGTTCTCTCTTTCCATGCATAACTTCCGTTGTGCATCTGTCAATTTCTTCTGTAGTAGCAACACCATTCTCATTAATCTTAGGTTTATGTCCCACTTGCCAAAATTTCTCCACAAAATGTGCATTAACTCTTTGGTCTAGAAACTGTGGCATTCCCACCATTGGCACTCAAAATTGAATGCCTCAACCACAGAATTCCATCCGCAGTGTGTTATGAAACATCCCACTGCATTATGGGCTAAAACTTCCATCTGTGGGCACCATGAAACCGCAAGAAGCTGTTGATAGTTTTCCTCAGCCCTGTTGCCAATTCAGCCATCTGTTGTGCAGTTAAATTTGCACTACTCCCAAATGATACATACACCACTGACTCGGTTTCCTTCGTGTTTAGCCACTTCATGCAAGTATCTTTACTTGGCTTATAGATATTGAAACCATAATCTGTATCACCTTCCACTCTCTTGTCAAGATATATAGATGGCACAGTTGGTCCAATTGTCCTAACTGGCCACGTATTGACCATCCATTTCACCACCTACATTTTAACCACATAAACAAGATATATCAAATCAAATGAAAATCATTTACAGAATCTAATTCTCTAGTACTCGTTATGCAGTCCACTGGTATTCAAACTTAACTTTAGTTTGGAACTATTGTGCTTTCAAAGCATAGGTTTGGTAAACACCAACTTACAGAGCAGACCACCTACTTTTTTAACTTATATTTAGCATCTAGTGATCTTAACTCATGGCAGCTACACTTGAGGGAAAAGAACTAATGCATAAAAAAAAAAATAGTCAGTGATTGGCTTACCTCTTCTTCCAACTTATCAAACGAGTTGAAAAGAACCTAATCTGCTTTCTCATTGTTGCAGAATTGTTTTAGCAAGTGTTAGATTACAGGTGGAAAACGCCCTGAATCTGAACCAAGTGAAGGCAAATTGGGAAGAACAAGCAGCGGTAATCCATTCAAAACTGCAGGCATCAACGGAGACTCACCCAACAATTCCAGATACACCGGCAACAGCAGCACACGATTGAGTGAAAAATGCAGCACCAGCTAGACCAAACTGCTTAGCTATGTCCAAAGCCCAAGTAAAATTAGCATCACACACAAGACACCTCGGAGGACAGACAGAATTCTCCAGTTTCCTGATAAGTTGAACTAAATTTCTTGACCTACTAGGTTTAAACCTGTCAATATATAACCCTTAAATCCTCCCGTTCCTCTGATTCCACCTTCGGTTCAATCATCATAAATGGGTTGAACCAGCTCCTGTTTACATGGTGTTGATGCTGGAAAGAGTTGAGAGCACTTGTGATTCTAAGTCCATTTGTGGACAAATCGTTCGGAGAATTGAAGCTACAGGGGTTAATGTGGCCTTGTCCGTGGAATGGATGGGCTTTATAAGATGTTACGTTGGCCATTTTTCTGATCTGACAAATATTAATAATCCTCCCTGCATTTTATTTTATATGATTAAATAGAAGGATATATATATATATACATAATAAGAAAAGAGAAAGGAGTGTATGTGACACAAAATTAATGTGCACAAATTTAACATAATATAAATAGGACAACAGGAAAAAAAGAGCGGCGAGAATTACCTGCCCTTTTTTACTTTTGAAATGAAACAATGCTAGAAACTCAACTTACAAACTGGGAAGCGGGAGAGCGGAAGAAAAGAAAACAAAACAAAACACTAATTTATTTTTTAACTTAACAGAATTGGGATCAGGTTAAATTTCAATTTCAATTTCGGAAACACGCACGGCATATATATATTTATTATGTTTTAACCAATTTTTTTTTTTTAAAAAAAACACGTGTCAGTCTTTCTTCCTGAGATAAATGCATCAACCTTTCTTGGTGGTCCGCCTCACAAGAACTCCCAGAACCTCACTTTGGCATAGCTTCTTTACTACTTTTATTACCATTATAAGTATAATTCCCCGCCTCATTCATGCAACTTAAATTTTCATCTTTTATTAGTCATTTTATATTAAATATAAAATGTTTGTTGTAACATTTTAAATTTTAAATTTTCTAACAACTATTGTGTAAAAAATTTCAAATTTAATAGTAGTAATTTTAAAGCTGTAAGCTAAGGTAGAAAGGTGTTGGACGATAGCAATTTGCAGAATACTTATGCATTGACGATTACAACCATGGCAATATATCCCAACAAATCAAATAAAACAGGCAAAAGTAAATAAATAAAATTCATCTTCCAAAAACTCGTAATAATACAAAACTCTTCATGCTGTTATCTCACACAGACAAAAATGTTACATTAGAAGCAAAGAGAAACTGAGTTCATTACTAACAGTTTTGCACAGATCGGAATTTCAATGAAAGGATAAGGAGTCTGGGTGCCCAATCTTCATGGATTCTCAAGTACCATAATACGGTGTACAAACAGCAGCAGCAGCAGCAGTAGATGAAAGAAAAAGGCTCAAGTTGTCTTTTTCAAGGCCTAGATGAAGACATTGCAGAGAGAACTTCGGTCACCGAAGCCATAACACTCAAAGCTGCTTTCAGTACTTCATGTGAACACCCGGGTTTCACGATGGTTCGAATCTGGGAAAAAGGAAGGCAAAAATTATAATTCCATGACTACATCATCAAGCTCAAAATGACACATGAAACCAAAAAAAAGAAATATGCATTGTTTTTTAATCTGTAATGTTTTCATTTTCTGTATTTTAAGCATATACCTTTACATGAATATATAAAGAATTAAGAGAGAGCAGAGAATTAAGCACCTTGTCGAGATACTCCTGCAGTTCTTTAATATGGCCCATATAGTCCCGGTCCTCAACACAGAGAGTTACAGCCTTAGCATCACCACCCGGACCTTCGAATTGAATGGGTCCAGGATTTCTATAGAGGTCATCCATCAAGAATCTTGTTGCATTTTGTCTCAATAGCCTGCAATAAAAATCAACATGACCATTGAACTTATATCATCATTACTTATGTGTGTGCAAAACATGTATTCACTCCAAAAGCAATTATTTCTTTATTAGAATTTTCTACTTTCCTCACTCAAAACGTTTAACTTAAAACATGAAATCTTGTGGATTTTGATAGGGAGACTTACTCGTATGCTCTGCCTTTCAGATCCACAGTAGCTGGCCGAATAGCAGGCCGTCCAATTGAAGCAACGCCCAGATTTTGAGACCAACGTGTGACAGTCATCATTGACTAAAGGTTTATCAGAAAATGGTAAAGGAAATCAATCTCTATTCATTCAAAAAGAAGAGAGCTAAAATGCTCTGCAATTAAAATATAAATATTTCTAAGCTCATCATGAATGAGACAATCAATAAAGGTGAACAGCATGAAAACCTAACTGTAATTGGTGCAGCACCACATCGCCACCTGTTCACGGGATTCTTTAGATTAGTCAAGGTAGCCATATAACCATTCAAGCCAGCAGCAAGAACATGGTAGCAGATGTGTCCGAGAACCTGAACATATACTCCATAATTATTTATTGATGAGTACACAAAGGAGGCCTACCAACAAAAAGATAAAACACAAGGAAAATAATGACCATACTGAGGAGACAATGTGACACTTAGTGATTACTTACATAAGCATAGTCGCAGTCGAATTTCGATGGCAATGATCCACGAGCCTGATAACCGAAAAAGTGGCAGATGGCATTGAATTTTTTACCCTTGTATGTGCCCTCTTTCTGTAGAAACAAATAAAGACATCAGTGACTTGAAATTTCATTATAGTTAATGTTCAAGTAAGTCACTCGTTCTTGGTAAATTAACTGCTCTCAAGTAATTGCATGATCAAAAAGATTAGAGCAACAAACTCTTCCAAAAGGAATACAAAAATTAACAAGAAAAGAAATACCTAATTATCCAAATTGGTCACGATGACTATTATTATTATTATTATTTTAATTTTGGTTATCCAAGGAAAATAAGTGAAGATAGACATCATACCAGGCGCTTGTTCATTTCAGTTTCCACAAGATGTGCTAGAAGTTTCTCAGTCTCAATCTGGGAATATAGAAAATAAGATATCCAGAATCAAAAGTTAAATATTTTCATAACAAGCATAACAAGTGTGTTACCTGGGATAATTGTGCAGAATCATCTGATTCAGGATGAAGAAGAATCTGTGTTATCAAACATAAAAATCTCAGATAATCATCATCACCCATTATGGTTATAATAACTGGCAAGTATCCTTCAAATAAGAAATGTTGAAAGAAATTCAAACCTGTTTCTTGATGAAGGGTGGTAAAAATTCAAACAAAGCAGATGCCCAGGGTGAAAGTTGAGAATGAATGTTATCAGCAAAAACACCTTGCCTGAGCAAACTGTGAATCTCCTGAGGTACAAAATGCCAGCATTAAATCACCAAGTTACTAATGCATGTAACAGGGAACCGTGAATATAGTTGAAAACTTTACTGCAGGAAAGGAGGACACAACCACAGTAACATGAAGACTCAAACACAAGAAGCCACTCCTTTCTATTGAGGGATTGGGAGGACAAGAGAGAAGAGGCACAGAAAAAAGAGGCACAGAAAAGGAGTGGCTATTTAGATGCATGAGTTACCTTCAACAGAGCAAACAATTCAGGAATGCTTTCTACAAGTCCTTCTGGCAGCAGGATGACCCCATGGTTCTTGTCTGGTCCGAATACTCTGGTTAGAAAATAAAGAGATAATCACAAGCAACGTTAAACAAAAGCATCATAGATTTAAAACCTTGCTCCGCTCTAGCTTGAACAGCATCACAAATTTGTTTTGTCAGGTCAAAAATAGTAAGCTTTGAAGCAGCCACCTCCTCACCTAATATTAACTGCAAAAATGATATAAATGATTTAAGAAGGGTTGATAAATACAGAAGGCATATAATTGCTACATCAGACAGAAAAACTGTAACAAGCAAGAAATACTAACCATATTTGGGTGAGACTGGAGAGTGCATTCCAGAGCAACATGTGAGTGCTTCCGACCCATCAGACGGATAAAATAATAATACTGGTAAAGGAAAGAAGTTAGATCTTTTGGAAAGACTATGTAACAAGTTACAGTGCAAAGTGCAACTTTTAAAACAAATATCAGAGTACATCAGGGCAGCTTATATTACAAAGGTTTCTAATCTACCAACAGCAAAAGGTTTATGTCATGCAAGCTATCAATACCAAACAATGTTCCTGCTTCTCATACACAAGCATTTCTAAGATCCTAGTAGACTGAATAATGAATTCTTAGAGGAGATGCCAAATTATGTCAGAAGAACCCATTACCTTCTCTGCAGAGAGAGCATCAGTACAAACATTGCTGATTAGTTGTGAATTGACCTGTACATAAGCAAGGACCTTTAGCTTACATACAATCTCTATAGAATAATGACATTAATATTTACATTATTAGTAAAAGTTTATAGGTTACTGCAACATTCAAAATCTGCAAGCATTAAAATATTCTCAATATTTGTTCAGAGCAGTTCATGCACAAGTTGCCTTTTTCCTAAGTAGACCATATCAATTTCTCACAGATCAAGAACAGTGAACAAATGATGGTTGCCCATATCTTTTAATTTTCTGAGAGTTCTACTTCTTCTGTTCTCCAGAAAACGATAAAAGTTGAAAAAAGATGAGAAAGAACCGTGCAAATCCAAAAAACCATTTTACTTTTCTGAAAACTGAAAGATTCTATAGTGTTTTCTTTTATTTTTTTTTTTTTGACTAATACCTTGCATATTGTGTCAAAACCAACATTTGTTTCCACGAACTGATTCTTGAGATCTCCATTGATAGTAACTGGGACGCCAACAACCTACAGAATTCCAATCATGCATCAAGATATCAACGTCAGAAATCATACTTAGTGAAAGAAACACAGATTGCCAGGTGTGTAACTGCAACACAAGCATTGAAAAGAGAACTAGTTCTGACAGATCAGAAGATTCTATTATCTTTTTAATAAAAATCTGAATTCTTCCTCCATAGAAGACCAAGAAAACCACCTTTGTTTGGCATTTCGCTTCAGCAAATGTTTCAGCAAGGTAAGCAGCATCCGTGTTCGATGTAACCCCTTCAAAAGCCCCAATTCATGTTTAGTAACATCAAAAGGAATATATATTAGTTAGCATGTGTGCAAATTCTAAAGCATCACATTCACCTCCAATAATGACAAGGCCATCCAATTTTAAATTTTTGCATGCAGCTAGTGAAGCATTTACTTGCTCTGTTGTTCTGATTTGATCTTTTGTGCGTCCCAGCAAATCATAACCACCTAATCGAGCACAATTATTTTAAAGAATGTTAGACTTCAGATCATGTGAGAATTAAGTCACTCAATATAGCAATTGCCTCCCACAAAAATTTACCTTGATTTTTGTAGGTTGAAAGAATGTCATCTGTGATCTCAAGAGTTTTCTGTGCAAATAAACCTTCTGAACCACCTGTTAACAGAAGCAATGGTTGAAACAACAGAAAACTAGACTGCACAAAAAAGAGGGATGTGTGTTGCTTCAAATGTAAAAATCAATTTTATGTTAAAACTTGAAAGAGAAATGAAACTTACCCAAAAAACCAAGCAATGTACTGTTAGGGTTGTGTAGTTTAAGTGCATTGTAAAGGCCCCATACGACATTGTGTCCACCAGGAGATTGTCTTCCACAGAAGACAATTCCCACCCTATTACAAGAGAATAGATTAACCATGAATGAACTTTTTGTAACTACCCATTGCAGATAAAAATCAGCGTACAGCCAGTTCCTTTCATAATGCAACCAGTTTAACATCATTTCTTCAATTTAAAGCAAGAAACATTTAAACAAGTATTTAGTAACTATGCCCCTCAGATTTCTTAGAGAGAGTCTGTAGCATGATAGGACATTAATGAGTTCATATTCAACAAGTACAAACTACTTTAAAATTTATATAGAACCGATGTCCCTTGGGTTTTTCAGAGAGATTGTCGGTAGGATGATTGGACTTCTATGAGTTCATGTTCTAGCAATGTGTACAGAATTAATAATTGAAAGGAATGTCCAGAATAATAATCAAATGCACACCTAATAGTGGGATGTTCAGTTATAATTTGAGCATCAGGTACTTTTGCAGTCGCCCTAAGAAAATGAGCCAATGGCTGACCATAAGTGTGCGGAAAAGCTCGACTTATGGTGTGGGTATCAGCTAGGTCAGCAGTTGTAGTTGAATCGCCATATTCCACCCTGACAGTAGTCCCCTGGATGTTGACATTTTATGAATAAAATAAAATCAGCACATCTTTCAACAAATACATAGCCTGAGAAGCAACAGAAAAGTTGTGGTTCTGATACAATGAGATCTCCCAAAAATGAAATCAATGTTGCACAGACAGATTGAAAAGAAATGAATGCATGTCAAGAAATCCTTTATATCAGATAAGAATTACTCCTCCAAAGAAAGGATGAATCAGCATAAAAAAAGTTTATACATATAAAATCTTTGTTCTAAATTCCATATGACCTCTCTTTTGTTTAATAAGTTAGTAAATTTATTCAACGTTTTGGACAAGATTTATTTTAGTATTAGATGCTTAACAGCACCAACAACAAATCCAAGTATATCACTTAAGTCAGGCATATAACAACTGAATAAACGCGGCATTCAAGCGTTGAATGCCATAAACCTAATCGTTGTAACTAGAATTGAGAATCATAACATAACGACATAAAAACCATTTCGAACCATGCAATCCAGTCGGAATGATATCAGAACCAATTCAGGGTATAGCACAGTAAAAAAGTTACCGACCAAACCAGAATTGCAACTAAACTCAAGATCTACTCATACAAATCTACCAAAACAATCTGCGTGTAAGTAGATCTAGCCTACAGTCGAACCATAAGTAGCAACATACTGCATAAAAACAGTTATGCACCAGCGACTCGCAAAAATCGATACAAACCTACGATATCAGAAAAAAAAAAAAAAAGCATAAATAGAAACTAGAGATTCGTGCTTTAAATGAAAGGCGTCTTAACGGAGCAAACAGTGGAAATCAACAAACAAAACAAGTAAAATAAACATAGATGAGAAGGTGGAGGAGGAGTGCGATACCTGAAGGCAGGGAGGGAGTTCCGGCTGGTAGAGCGATCGCTGTTTTTGAAGTCCGGATAGTTCACGGGGGATGCCGAAATCCGAGTCCATCGTTGTTTCGTTCGGTATAGTATTACCGTGTGCTGAAGTAGACTATTGTGCTTGTATTGTGATGAAGCTGGGGTTTTATTATAAAGCTTCAAAAGACCGCTTTCAAAGTCGGGAAAATGAGAACAGCCGATGCAACCAAACTAATCAAGCCACCAGTTTTCATCTTGTGTGAAATCTTCGTCAATTCTCCCTGGGTTTTCATGTTATTTACCAGAAGGCCACTGAATGCTGTAGCGAAACTACGAGATTGCCCCGATTTTCTTGAATCTTCTAGTTTTGTTATACTTCATTGCCCGAAACCTTCTCCCTCGGTAGTGTCAAGTAAATTGCCCCTAAGACATCATGAATATTACGTTGACTGCCACGATAAAAAGGTTGAAACTTTTAATCAAGAGGTTTTAAATTAAAATCAATTATTAATAAATTTGATTAAATTTTAGTATAACTTATTGATGATTTGGAAGACAATACCATTCTTTAAGGATAAAATAGTAAATGACAAATATCATTTGATAAATATAATATGAATAATAATATCATGGTTGATTAATATCTACAAAGAATAAGAATCACCAAAAGAGTTGGGTTAATAAAAAAAGCATTGGAATAATTAAATCTCATGGAATATGAAAGAAAGGGGAGGACAATGTTGCCACGTAGAATTGAAAAGGGAGAAGGGGCATATCGGGGAATATAAAGGAAAATCGAGGGACAAATTATCTACATTGAGTCATTGACTGGACCACGAATGGCACTGAAGAGGAAAAGCTGACAGGAAGACGGAGGAGGGTAAGTAGTATATAAAATAATAAATGTGGACATTCGGTTGGAATATGCTGATAAGGGTATTTAAGTAAATTCAGAGGAGCCCACTGACTTATCCGAAACTTGGTTGTAACCCTCACCTAACTCTCCGCAATGGAAAATATATATATGTATATTTTCTAGATTGAGTTTTGTTTTTGCTTATTGATTTTTGGATGTTGTGGGGCTTTTCGGTTGGGTCATCTCAATCGTCCATCAACTGCACCTACTGTAATGAGGTGAAATATTCTGCAATTGGCAATATTTTCTAATGAGATGTCAACTGCATTACTCTTTTAATTTTCTACCGGAGAAGTTTTCAACATAAAATAAATAAATTTCATAAAACTGTGGTCTGTAGCCCAACTCCAGCCATCATTTCCAGTTGCTTACTTTGAACAAATTTTTACCAGTAGCCAACACAAAGAAGCTTCTTATACAAAATAGACTTATCCAACTTCTTATATATTATATACATACGGTTAGTATTATTTAAATTTAAAAGTGCAATACTTTTAACTATTTGTTAATTATCAGCTTTCAGAAAAAACAAATTGCTCACTTCACTGCTCATATAAAATATAATATTCCTTCAGTTTGAGATTGCTTAACTTTTTACGATAAAGCATGATCGACAAATTTTAGCGCAAACTACTTCCCATTTCATTTACAGTAAGCATCATTCGTAGCCTGCTTACTCTTTCATTTCTAGTAGACATTGAGCAATCCCATCTCAACCTAATTTCACAGCCAGTACACCTCAATCCCAATAATAGACATACCCAGCAAAACTCCAAACTCCGGAAAATAGGCGTAGTTTCGTATATATACATGCCCAGCAAACTCCGAGTGAGACATAATGCCGTAAAATATAAACCAAACTTCAAAAAGTCAAAAACAGTCAATATGATCGAATTATCATTCAAAACAAAACAAAAAGGCAGTGAGATTACAGTTTCATGAAATATCATAAGAGTTCTTGTAGATGGAACCAGTCACTTCTCCTATTAACATACAAACAAGCTATTTCACTGGCATTTTTGCTTCTAATTATTAAACTTCACCCTCCTCCCATAGCCTGAAATTAAAAAAATCAAAAGATGGAGGCCAGCACAGATTAAGCAACATTCTTACGCCAAAACTCCAAGATCATAAGAAGGAATCTTTGAAGCTTTGCATCTCCGAGATTTTACCACTAAGAATGTGAAAATCTTACTTCCTGCTCCTCTTTGAGCCAGATTTCCTAGAGCCTTTTCTTCCACATGAACCAGTGGAAGTGACTCCAGATTTGAGTGGATCAGTATGGGCTGAGTATGCAGACACATGATGCCCAGGAACCAAAGCAGGGAACCCAACAGCAGGGATTCTGCAAAGCAGCAAAGACAAGTACTAATCAGCATAACCAAGTTATCACCACAAGAATAAAAAGCCAGTAAATCATACCCCCAGATGAAAACAAATTAAAATTGAAGTTCATAGGTAGTTTAATGGGAGAAGGAAATTATAGCCAACAGACACAGCAGCCGAGACTTAAAATATTTCTTTAAACAAAATAAACGCATCCTGGACATGTATCCTGATAATCAATTTGAAAACAATCCAATCTGAAGCTCATGACACCTCGAGAGCTATAACTTGACTCCCTAGCTCCCTAACCTTGTAAAAGAAGAATTCTGTCAAAAGTTGATCTCTCCTTACAGGAAAATTTCTTAACTAAATCACCAATGTTCTGTCAACTGATTTATAAATATGCTTCACTAGCCTGAAGGAATAACCAGGAAATGTTAAAGTGCAATCAAAACAAACCAAGTTGACGCCCATAACATTGAGAAGCTAGTTAGCATAACATATTTGCATACATATTGAACAACCACCACCCCATTCCAAGAGCTACTATCAAGATAGGTTAGAGAAAGAGAAGTGAGGAAGATATTTCATGATTCATACCCAACAAGAGCACAGCAGACTCCTGCTTGGCCAAGGATGCACCATGTGCATTGCCCTGTTGCAAATTAAAACGAAGAGCTTGATTCTCTGCAAGAACACACTGAAGCAACCGCCCCAGTTTCCTGCATTCCCCTTCCAAGTATCTACTCTTCATCTCCAAATCTTTAACATACATCTTCTTCCTCTCCCTTGATCTGACTGCCGCATCCCTATTTCTCAACTGCCTGGAAAATAGAATCATTTATCATATACAACCCTTTCATTCATGGTGCCATACAAATCGTTTGATATTTTTTTCAACTGACAAATTATCCAAAATCTAATAGTCCAAACATACGAAAACATCTTTGGTATACAATAATAAGAAACAGCGCAAACGTAGTTATCCATCTATCTCCTTCACATGGAGTGGCCACTTAAATCTCATGCAGAATAACAAAATGACAGTAAAACAAAACAATACGTTCCTCCGATGGGTATGCACAAAATAGAATGACCTTCATACATTAAATTCCAAATAGCAACAGAAATAGCAATAATTTAGAAATTAAAAAAAAAAAATTGCATTAAACATTCGCATCCTCTAAGTGCTTAGTTCTTGAATTAGAAGACATAATAACAGATAAATACAGCCCTATTCAGCAAACATGTGGAAAATTATCCTCTTTAAATAATGAAGGAGAGGGCGTTGCTAGTGTTGAACAACTCACAATAAAACACCAAATCCTAATTAACTATTTTATTTTATTTAATAACAGTAATAATAAATTAAAAATACCTTCTCCGTTTCTTGGAGATGGGATCATCAGCATCAGCATAATCGTTGTTCTCATTGTCGTTGTTGTGGCTGTTGCTAGCCCCCAGCTCAGCATAATCGTTGGTCTCATTGCCGTTGTTGTCGCTGTTGTTAGCCTCCTGCTCAGCATAATCGCTGTTTTCATTGCCGTTGTTGTCGCTGTTGTTAGCCACCTGCTCATCGACAGCCTTCTCCTCCTCCGAGCTGGCACTACGAGATTCATCGGAGCCATTTGATTCCTTATCAGTCCGCAGGTCAATCACCTCTGAACCGGAAGCAGGAGAAGACAAATCAACGAGGATATCCGAAAAGAAATCGTCGAACGATTCATGATTCGGCACTAAATCATCAAAATTATCATTCATTAAAATATTCTCTATCTCCCCAATCCTCGAAGATGCCGAACCATCCGGTGACGAATTACAAAAGAATTCCACCGAAGACGATGGATCCATTAATTCCGTGACAAGATTTTCCCAGCCGATTTCATCTTCTGAAAATTCCTTACCTTCCATAACGATTTAACATAAAAATAAAAAGAATGAAAGAGAGTGGCAGACCCGAGAGAGAAGTATTGACAAAATTTTTAAGGTGGCGAGGGAATGGGAGGCTAAATTTATATCGAGCAAATTCCGAAAACGCGTACCTAATTCCTTTGTGGGCAAGTAAAAGACTAATTCGTTCCAGGTGTGAAGGTCATGAGAGAGGTATCTGACGTGGAGCAATTAAAATTGTCCTAATTCCGAAAGTGTTTTCGTCACCCAACCAATAGCAACAGAGATGGTGGCAAAGCAAACCAGAACAATCTGCACCTTACACGTGGAGAAAAGCACTTCTTTCCAAACCGAAAACGGCGGTGCCTTCTACTCTAAAAAGATTGGAAACGTAAATATGTCACTATTTTTTATTTTGCTTATAACTCCCGAGATCAAGCCGTTGATGTCCCCAGTTTTATGCGAGTCTACATGAAATGATCGCTCTCAAATACATCGTTAACAAACCTAGCGAGTATGATTATATGTATTGTTGTTTAAAGACAAAAAAGTTAATACATAAATAAAATCAGAATGATATAATTAAGTAATTAATTTAATCACTATTTATCTGCTGGGGAAGGTAATGAATTAAAAACCGACAGTTCATTGTCGCGTTCGTTAAAATAAAATGACTTGCATGTTGCCATACTGGGCTTTTTCACGCCTTATAAAAATTATTTAGGTAGACATTATAGTGTGCCGAAACTGCCCAATAAAATGTTAGTTTTACATCACATAAAGCAATTAATTATTAATGACAGAATTTGAACATTGATTACTATAATTACGATAATAATAACGGCAACAACAACAATAATAAGTTAAAAAAAAAAAAAAAAAATCCAATCTCAACAAGAAAGCCTTTGACACCATGGTGTAAAACAGGCAGGCTGCGTGGTCTTATCATTTTCTTAAAAGACTCACCTCAATATAGCAAATATATCAAGCAAACTAAACTAGTAGAAAGTGGGCAAAGAAATAAAAATGCATGTATTGTAACAGAGGAGTTCAGGTAGCAATTCAATTAAAGAGGAGAGGCTATCAACGCCAAAATTCATCACCAACCTAACAAAAAATGAATCTCTCGGGTGATCCGCCCATTCTCTTCCTCCATAAACTACCAGTTACATAATCCGTTATGCTCTCAACACACGGCAATACACTGCAAACTTCCATTTCTTCAACAGTCATTCAGTGACCTGTAATTGGTCTTCATCGGACATCAGAAACCTAACGATATCTTCAATGAGTTGACATGCATTTCCAAGAATACTAAGATCTCTAATGAATCAGAACTTCCAGGAAACAAGAGGTTAATAAGAAAAACGAAAACTTGTCTCAGTCTATGTAGAGATTAACCTAATTTCCCGCAAATGCCACAAAAACACCAAGACAAACTGCAGTCATCATTGTTTGACCAATTCAAAGATGCTCTACATATTCATGCTCTACCAGGTCTGAGACTTTAAGAGCAATGGAAACAGAACCTATTCCTGCAATTTATAGCCAGAGAAGAAAAACCTGTGGCATCTACAGTGAAACGAGAAAAGTTTACTTGCCCAGCCAAATTGCATTTTCTCCTCAGCAAATGAGAAAAACTAGTACATGCTTGTGGACTAAATGAACAACTTGCTTTGCAGTCTGACAAAGTCTGTACTCAGCTTGCACAAAACAAAATTGACCCTAAAAGCATGGCTAGAAAGAACCAAAAAGAAAAATTAGGAAAAAAACATATATGCAATTGTAAATGAAAAAAGGTAAACAAATCGGGACCCAGAAAGCACCATACTCTTATTAGTCCTTTGTTTGAGCCCCAGGCGCATCAAAAAATCTTGTGTCTATTCATGTAGCAGGAACGATCCAAACAGCTACCTACAAGCTGCTGAGTAACTTGTGATTGCAGGTTCAATTAAAATATAATATTAATTATATCCCACCCACTGCTAAGGTCTTCACAAGCTCATCAATGAACTAGAGCTATTCTATATAAAACCTTTTCAGGAAGTATATCACAATTCATAAGTTCACCTCAATGCTAGTTTTCAAACATTAAATACTAAGAAAAAGGAAGAGAAGAAAGAAGCCACTTTCAAGAACAAGACACATAAAGACATTCACTGGACTTGGCTCACGATCATTACACTTAGGACAGGATCATGAACAAAAGGAAAACGCCTACCACTTCGATTCAACTCAGACATTCTGATTCATTATAGACAGAAGCCTGGTTTAATTCAGAAAAAGATAATAAAATATGGACCTACCCTGCACATTCACAAGCCGCCACAATTGCATGCCCTTCAGTCGCAATCATAAGACAACCATACTAAATACAACAAGGATGTACCCAACTAAGCAATACTACCTCAAGAATTACTAGATCACACTATATTTACTTCAGAGCCACGCCCACATGGCATCTGCTGATCATTGCCAAATCTTTCCCAGTAGAGAACATTCAATCAAACTTAAGAACTGAAGCCTAGAACTACATTTATAAGATGCTATGTTGACCTTCATGCAAGATGTGCTGAATTTGGAGCAGCACCTCCAAAGAAATTTTTATTGTATGACTAAAAATTTCTGTCCGCAATACCAACATCAAATTCTTAGCTTGAAGGAGTTAATCCTCTGTAATCTCCGTGACAAACCTCCCCAATCTAAACTAAACTAAAGGCTAAAAACATCAATAATATTCATGGACTTTTTTGTTAAATAAGTATCCTTTTCTTTTGGTAAGTCATAATTAGCTGGCGGCCACCAGTCATTGAGTTTCTAATTGATCAAAACAGAAATTAATTACAATCATAAAATGAGACTAACAGTAAATCAACTTTATATTTACTTGAAACTAAAAGAAGATAATAACACCCACCAAAGAAAGAAGAAATTATGACAATACCATGTATTGAAGTGAATACAATGTATCTTTCCCAAGGAATTGGTCAGTGACTTCATATGGAATCCTCAGAAACTGAGAGTCAGCCAAACAAATACACAGGAACCAAATTACAAGAAAAAAAAAAAAAATGAGATATATACTCTCTATTGCTTTTATAGAGATCAGACAACACAAACACCCCAGCAAGGTAAACAGAACATATGAAAATGTGTTGAAAAATAAACTAAATAGCCAACACTTCCTCTTAAGGGTAGATTTTTTCAACATAAATGGGACTTACAAATTTAACCAAAATGCAGGGTCAGAGAAATTTCTGCTAAAAGAGAGTTAAAGGATTTTTGACCAATAAGCATACAAGAGATAAAATAAGTATCATCACGAACATAGGAGAAATAGCAAGCAAAAGCTCATCAATCCAGTGTACACGAGTAGTAGGAGGAATGAACTAACCGAAATGTTCAGCATCAACTCAGAGCCTACTGGACAGAGTCAAAATACTATCTCATCAACTTACACTAAAAAGAAGGAAGACCCTGTTTAATTCAAAGAAATAGATAAAGCGTCTAAGCCTACTATGATCATTACCAATTGCGAAAATTTGGTCACGCTCTCTCTTCTCTTTCTCGATTCCACTGCTCGATCCTCGCTCTACGTTCCTCGCTCCCTTCTCTAACTGGACTCCTGCTCCTCCTCGGAGTCGAGTGTCTTCTCTTTCTTTCATCCCTGCCTCTGTCATACTTGTGCCTCCTATAATCTCTATCGTAACTATCCCTATCCCTCTCTTTCCTGTGTCGCGGACTCCTGCTTCTGCTTCTGCTTCCTCCATAATCTCTATCGTAACTCCTGCTTCTGCTTCTACTTACCCGATATCCGCGGTACCTTCCAAACAGCTTCCTTCTCAAATCCCGCCCAATCAGTTTGACGTGCATGAAATTACAATAACCGCCTCGGTTACAGTTATTCTCCTCAAATTGCCGACACGTGGCTTCACGAAAATCAGTTACGGGAGAGAAATCGGCAATTATGGGACGTCCGGAGTAAAATCTTGCTTGCAAAGCTTGCAGAGCGGCGGCGGCTTGATCTTCCTCTTTGAACTGGACATAAACATTGCCAATCATGTGGTCGGCGAGGTTGTCGCATACATTGAGGTTCTCGATTTCGCCGAATTTGTTGAGTTCTTCGAAGATATCTTCATAAAAGTCTTCGAAATGTTCCTGGATCTTGCGAGGATCGATTGGCTGGCCCTGGGCATCAACGCCAGGAGTAATCATGTCGGGACGCTGGTACATGTTGGATAAGAGAAGAGTCGGGGAGATTGTCGGTTTGTTGTGGAGGCGAGAGCAACGGTCACCGTGACGGCAAGCGCCGATCTTGAAATAAAAGGGGCAGTTGACGCGGTCTTTCTCTGTCCCGAAAATGGATGCCAAGTGCTCCGCCATGGCTAGGGTTTGTCCACAGACGCGAAGCCAGTTCAAGGAGCGCTTATTTGGAGAGAGAGAGAGAGAGAGAGAGAGAGAGGAAGAGAAAGGGGGGTGAACTTAAAAAATCGAAGCCCAGAATTCAGGACCAAACGTACATTCGAAGGTTCTAGCTTCTTGCAATTTGCCTGCTTTTTCATGAATTAATGGAAGTCTTGTACTAATTCGTAATTACGCGGGTGCGATGCCATCACGTCCGTTTGCCGACGATACGGTGTCGGATGAATTAGCTCAAGGCTCCAACGTAGTTGAATTTGGACCTCAGACTTGGTAGACAGGCTTCCAGGCCCAGATAACTTCAGGAGACCGCACTATTCATGAAAGCCCATCTTCATAACTTTTCACTCTTCCATTTAGGGAATTGCAAATGTCCAAATTTCCCACCCCCCCTCCAGTTTCAGAGACATCATTGGCGAAGGAAGAAGTCGAGATATTAACTTATAAAGCGATTTTATAAAAAAAAAAAAAAAATGTGCTAGCTTCAATAATATAAGATTCAAAAACTTTAACTTATTGTTCGCACAAGCGTGCACAAGAGTAGTTAATCAATGATTCAGAGATTATAAATCTTAACAAACAAGACAACTCGAAGACAAAAAAATAAAAAATAAAAATAAGACATGGATCTTGCTTTGGAGATAAAAGCTGACCCGTGCACTCCTAATTGCAAGAAACATGCCCGTTGATGAATTTAATCATCTAGGAAGGCTGTTTGGAGGGAAATTGCGTAACGGGTTCTTCCTCAAAAGCTCTGTTTCCCTGCACAATTTCAGCAAGAATAGGTTAATCAGATTCTGTAATCAGTATTCCACTATATATATATGTATGCACATTCACACAAAAGATGTACAAGTATAAAACTGGACTGGACACGAGAAGTGCTTGAACAGCTGCTTACCTTTTAATATCTTGTGCAGCCCCCGGATTGACCTGCAACATAGTTGAAGATTCGCCGCCCTCGCGACGTGTTTTATCCAATCTGGTAGAATTTTTTTATAACAAGTTATTTACAGATAGAGGTCTATTATAAACTAGGAGACCAACAAATAAAGTAATACTACATTTCATTTTAAGGAAATCACTCTGAACAGTATTATTAAATGATCTTTTATCTATTCGTGAATGCATGCATCTGTATGAAATTATGATATAATGGGAATGATAACTGTAAATAGTCAGATACTTAAAATAAGTCTGGTTACTCACTCGGTACATTCCTCATCAATAAACACTTCAATATGGGAACTTGCAGCTGCCACTCCAATTCTAGGACCCGGCCTTTGTGGAATCTAATAGTAGTGGAAAGTAAAGGGTTAGTTGCCGTTTCCAAATGTTACAAGGTAACCATTGTCCAAAACTATCAACAGTGAGAAAAGGGTGTTTTGGAGATATGAAAAACCTTGTATAATGTCCACTTAGCAGGTTTTGAATTATTTTCTTTGTTTCTCTCAGTTTGAGCTCCAAGAGCATGCCAGGAAGAATCTGCCTTTGACTTATCTGGGTTATAACTCGACATGATATCAACATTTGTATCTTTATAAACTCTAAATGGAGCCTTATGATTCCTGAAAAAACAGAGAGTATTTTGCAGAAAACATGTAAATATAACAGATATAAAACATACATGCCAAACCTGGTGTTTTCTGATTAAAAAGAATGGAACAGATTCTTGAACAGAGTTATCAAATTTAAACATTGTTGAAACTACAATAAGTTTTCATCAACCCTGAAAATAAGGAGAAACTAAACTACATTTCACAATCCCTCGTATTCATTTCCTTTTAGAAATACCATGATAACAATGATAACTTGGTGCATTGGTAGTGTGTGTGTATCCCAAGGAAAGGAAAATGGAAACCATCAATATTTTCTAAGCAAAAATTATAATGGGCAAAAGTCGTTTAGAGGAAACGAGCAATAATCTTACCCGTCTGGCTTTAACTTTTTCTTCCGCGGATCAGAACTCTGCATGGCCGGCCTTCCTGAAAAATAGAAATCTTTAAATACCATGCTAAACTTTTAGAGGCACACATAGCAATATCACTTACGATTTTCCTCCCTCGCTAGGACAGTTCCAAAGCTTCTGACAGGTAAGTGATTTTCCTCCGAGTCCTCCTAGTTATTAAAATTTAGAAACAAAAAATTATAATTAGCTGACTGATTAAAAATTAACAAACTTCAACGTAACTTAATTACTAGAAGTCACATACATCATTAACTTTCGTTTTCCTCATTGAGCGTAGAAGAAATTTCTTATAGGAATCATTCAACTTTTCTGTTGGTTGAGCATTCCTGTAAAGGAAGTAAAAGTTATTGAGAAAATATTTTATGCAAATTTCTCAAACTAAGAAAAGAAGAATACTGCTTCAGTAAAGTTTATTATGCTTCTATAGCACAATTAATCTTATTTGAGTTCCAAAATGCAATGATGTTTTGTTACATGTGTCCATTTTACAGAGCTTTCAGAAATTCTTGTTCTATCTTTGTACTCCAAGCCTCCATCAAAGCCTAATGGAATCCAAATTTTCCAACCATTTGAGACATGAAACAACATCCACCTACCTCAAACATCATGGAGATCGAAATGATATAATAATAACCAATCAGGCAATCACATATAATTTATATTTCCTCAAATGCTGCAAAAATGGACCCCCAATTAACCGAGCAACTTGATAGTATTGTTAATGGGCATGGACTTCAATGTACAGCTATATACCATATGGTTTTCTAAAATCAAAAGAAATCAAGCATATTATTAGAAACAGAGGTTACCTAGATATCCCAAGATTGAATATGTCATTTGCTGCTTTCATCTTGGACTTGGATTCCATGTGGAAAGCATATGCTATGTAGTATGCAGAATGCGTCTTCCCAATATCATTCGCATCCAGGAAACTGAAGATGACTTCTGGATCAACACAGTTTTCAGCCTGCAAACAAATTTATTCATAATCAGATCCACTGATTAAGTTAGACCAGGCAGAAATTTGGGGAGTCCACTCTTAACACTTCATAGAAACAGACACAAAAATAGTACAGCACTCAATCATAATAAAAAGAACCCACATATTCCAACCAAATTTTGAGGTAGCGCAGATCATCCTTGTAGTGCTCTGAATGCCAAAATGAGCGGACGCATTGTTCATATATAACTACCAATCCCGAGCTGTCTCCACCTGCTGGAAATGCCTCTTGAACCCATTTAATACACCTTCAATGAACAAGACAAAAGAAACTTGATTCTTTTGAATAAATTGTCTTAACAGTTTCAGTCAATAACAAAAAGATCAAGTTGGAATTTTAAGGGTTTGAAAACTAATATTTTCGAGAGAAATTGGAAATACTCACTTGAGCCACGGGTGAAGAGGATCATCTCCTTGATATTCATCGATTGCCTCGATGAGTTTCCTGAACAAATTAACCAGAGACGATTTAATAACATGGTCTGTAAAAAATCAAACAGAGAAATAAAATAAAAGAGACCTTCGATTTTCAAGAAGAGATTTCTTGAGTTGAACATGGTTGTGCGATGCAAGGGCGTCGTTTAAAAGACGAATGTTGCGGCCTCTCTTCAAGGGCCTAACGTTCTCCTTGAAGAGTTCCCACTCATTCCCAGTCTCTCGTCTGGAGACAAGAAAGTCTGTCTCCGGGTCCATAACCTGAATAATTTCGGTATTCTCCATATCCGCTGATTTTCTTCTTCGCTTCACCGGCAGAGAAGAGAGAATAACAAGATTCAAATTTTGAAAACAGGCAACAGGTTAGGAAAGCAGCCGTTAATACTTGGACAAGGGTATTACGGACCAAGCAGTTTATAAATAAACCAGTAGGCGCTCTAAGTACACCCCTAGATTAATGGCTTGGAGCTTATCCCAAATTTCGAAAGCTGGTGGTTGAAGTGGATAATGCTTTTTAAAAGCTAACAAGATATGCGTGAATAATTGACAGTGGAAAACCATTATTAACGAGTACAATTACCAGAAAGCCCACATTTGATTCCTACCTTTTTACGCTTATTACTCGGGGAGTTTTCTGTAAATCGAACCTCCTTGATTGTGAGAACCAATTTCAATAAAAAGATGATGGAGGTCAAACGAGGGCATTGAAGATCGATCAAGCCAAAGCAGTGGAAACGATGGCGTCTTTGCTTGTTATCGACGTCACTTCAACTGGAAGAACGAGTACGGGAAATTCGTTCTTTTCTCTGAGATCTGCTTGCGGTGCTTTTAGTTCAAAGAGAGTAACAATAGCACCTG
>CP135544.1:7102604-7122788 GCA_032402905.1 Khaya senegalensis | reverse complement strand
TTGAGAACCTCAGGCGACAAACCATAGAGTGCAGGATTTCGTAACATACGAATGTACAAGTAAGTGTATCCAATCCAGTTGCAGGCTTCTTTAGCATTTTGTACGGTTCCAAGGACAATTTCCGCATTCAACTGATCTGCTAGTTTGGACACGAACTGACTTTCAATTGGGAGCTGCTGATTCATTAAAGAAAGATAGTACCGAAGTTCAGAATGACCAGTAATGATAATCCCTTCCCCATATGAATCATACTGAGGCCTTCCAGCACGACCAAGCATCTGCATGATATCCAAAGGACTAAGCTCCGTCCATGCCCCCTTCTCAGGATTGTAAATCTGGGTCCCTTTAATGATCACTGTGTGTGCAGGCAAGTTAACCCCCCAAGCAAGAGTTGCCGTGGAAACCAACACCTGCACATGTCCATCACCAAAGAGGTCCTCAACAAGTTGACGGTCAACTCTTGTCATCCCAGCATGATGAATTGCAAAACCATAAGGCAGAAGATCTTTAAGATCATTGCTCTTGATCATATCAGTGTGACTTTGTAGAATTTCACGGCTCACACTGTCCTCCTTCAAAAACCTACCAAGGGTATCATTCTCAAGTGCAGTATCTCGTATCGCACGAGCTGTTTTTGCGGTCTCCTTCCTTGAGTGGACAAAAATGAGAACTTGATGCTTTCCGGCAACAGCCATAACCTTTTCATAACACAAATCATTCATTAACTGAAACCTTTGCAGCGGCTTCTTAACTTGGATCCCAATATATTGTTGAGAAAGAGGGACAGGTCTGTAACTATTGTCAAAATGGAACAACCCTTTTCCCAAGTCCACCCGTAAAAACAGTGCCACATCTTCGTAATTAGGCAGAGTAGCAGATAATCCAACCAACCGAATATGTTCTTTTGTGGTTTCAATCTGCCTAACGGTTCTAGCAACAATGCTTTCAAGCACAGGTCCTCTACTGTCATGGAGCAGATGAATTTCGTCGATAATAAGAAGTTTCACAAGCTGTGTGTAGGTGCGATCCCCTGATTTTCTAGTAATAATATCCCACTTCTCCGGAGTCGTCACAATTATTTGAGTTTCTTCAATTTGTTGGCGAGTCAGTGTCTGGTCTCCACTCAACTCCCTCACCTTAACATCATAAATCTGCAAACGATTAGATAAATTACCGACAACTTCAGCAACAAGAGCTTTCATAGGTGCCACATAGACAATCTTATAATTGCTATGGTTGAATGAACCATCCGAGTTCATATTCAATGCCAACTGCTGAAGTATGGTAAGCACCGCAACATTAGTTTTCCCAGCCCCGGTGGGAGCACACAACAGAATATTATCAGCTGAAAAGAGGGCAGCCTCATAGACTCTACTCTGCACTCTGTTCAACTGTGTCATTCCTTTGAAAGCTGGCTGTGCCCATTCTGGCATTTCGGATATCTTTATAAACTTCTCATTGGGATCCAATGGTTTTGGCTTCATGGCTGGGACATGAATTTCTTCATATCCTTTGCTTGGAAGTCTTGAAGACCCATTGGGAAGATCACACTTTTTATTTGCCATAAAAAGACCACCTTGTTCAAAAGCAAGGCTGTCCAGATCAAGCATCTGACGCTGGCCCAACCAACCACCATCCACATCTCTATCAACAAAACCCCTCCTGTCCCTGTCACCATCTGCAGCACTCTCATCCTTCAGCCGGCGAGCCTCTTCTCTAATACTCTTCTCCAGGTTTTTTTGCCTCTCCTTAGCAGTTGCCCTTGTGGCATGCAACTGCTCCAATATTGCAGCCAAATCTGGACCCAAACCCACCATTTCCTCCTCGATCTTCGTCCTCTCTTCTTGGTCCTGGGCTCTAGCCAGGCGTGTACACCACACAATCTTCAACCGGTTTCGCAACAAAAACTTAATAAGGCTGAACTTATCAAACTGAAGATGATAGAGCAACTTATTCTCAACTTCCCTGTCATCCCCCTCAGCAAGTATCTTAAGAACCTCTTCTGCAAGTTTTTGGCACAGCTGTGGGTCAATCTGCTGGTCAAAAGCTTGAGAGATTTTCCTCTGAAGCCAATAAGCATCAATATCCTGAACATTAAGACTCATGCCCTCATTAGCATCACGTGAATCGTCATCGTCAATCCCACCACCCATTTGCATAGCTGAAGAACTATTGGGCTCGGCCACATCATCATCCTCGTCTTCATCCTCCTGCACCATATCCAAATCACTCTCTTCATCCTCATCATCGCTCTCTTCAAACTCAACAGCTACACCCATGTCGTCATCAAGAGCCTCGCCACCATTAGCCGTGTCAGTTCCAGCATCACCCCCATCTTGGTAATCAGTAATAAGCTTCCCAATAGAAACAAGCTGATCAAACACATGATTGGGAATAGGGTTCAACAACTTCTCAATATCCTTCTTCTTATCCGGGTTTTTAACAGTATCATTCTTAAGAACAGCCAAAATCTCATCAGCAGCAGCACTAACAATATTAAGAGGCTGGCCACCCAACTGTTGTTGAATGACACTGAGCATAGCCTCGTAAGCAGCCCTGGTTTCCTTAGTTTTGGGCTGATAAGTCCCTTCCTCCGAGGCAGTAAGTACGCTCTCTTCACGGAGGCGGCGTCTCTTGCTCTGTCGAGCAGGAGCAGTATCGGCATCTGGATCACGGTCCTTCTTCTTCTTAGACTTTTTCAATTTCTCCTCCAATTCAGGAGGTCTACCCCTGTAAGCCCTGTCACCAAAGCTTCTAGGATCAATCTTACCCCAGAGAGTCTCCGGCTCACCGGTCGGCTCATGAGTGTCACGGGGGCGAGAATCAGTTGTTAACACTAAACTAGAGTTTGCTCTATACTCATACTGTTTGAACCGAGCGTGCGCCTCCGCGCCACCACCGAGATGCGCCATTACAGTCAAATTTAAATGCAAAGCACACAAAAGCCCTAGATCACAAAACAATAACAAGATACACAGAAAGTCTAGGGTTAGACGAAATAGAACTATAAACAAAACCCTAAGCAAAACATAACTAGTAATGATTCGAAAAAGAAAAAGAGCAATCAACAAAGATCAAACGAACACCTGAAATGTAAATGACAATGCGCTCACAATCACGGACAGGGAAAACTAGGATAGGGGTTTCATATCACCACCACGTACTCGCTCCACACCGCCTCAAAGGAAGTGAGGGTTTTTCATCACTAAACGGCGTCGTTTCAAAGACATTTTAATTCTGTCTAAAACGCTTGTCGGTTTCTGTTTCTTACTAAACAAATAACAGGAGTAAGAACATCTGTGTCCTTAATATTTTACATTTACAAATACAAACGTAATATATGTATTTGTAACAGATAGGTCCCTGGGTTGCCACTATTCAAATGACTGAATTTCGCTTTATTGTTCGGTTACTTAGTGTAGTATGACAATGTAACGAAAAGGATTCAAGTTTCAACGGAGAATTGAGGATTAATTTGTTATAAATAGACAAATTAGGTACATATTGGTGAAAACGTAGAAAAGGCCCTAAATTATTATTACCCATTAATAATAACAACTGAATTGCCACTCATTCGTGTTGCTCGATAAAATAAAAAACACGGGTAGAGGCAGAGAGCTTAGTAGTTGTGGTTGTCATGGCTCTAATTCAGCCACAGGTGTCGGTTTCTTGGATATCTTCTTCAAGCTTGGGTGGAAGATGCTCGTTCTGGAATATGTTAGCCTTGAAACCTACAAACAATCTCTTTAAAGAGAAGTCGTCTTCGTTAGTCTGCAAAGCGTCGTGGCAGGAGGTTTCATTTCTTTCTGAAATTCAAAAATACACTACTTTCCAATCTTGAAGTTATAGTAATTTGGTTTTCATCAGCTTGCCGGAGTGTTAGTATTCTCGGCGATACCATTCACGGCGGTGAAAGCCATTGCAAATAGCCCTGCAGGAGAGTGGCTCCAAAACCGAATGTTGGAGACCAAAAAATCTGCTCTCCAGGAATCGTCCAAGTTCAAAGCCTTAGCCCAAAAAGCTCGAGAGGAAAGGTAAATAAAGCAAAAAAAAAAAATCATTTGTTTTTTTTTCTTTGTTCTAGAAAGGGATACGAGCATTGCTTAAGATTGACAAAACTAGAGTTAATGTATCTGCATTTACTTGTAATGAAATTTCGATTCATGCAGCATATATAAGTATATTGATTAATTGTGTTTCCGTTGAATCTAAAATTTGATAAAATATTTTGAGCTGAGCTGAACATTCTGGTCACCGGAATACTCTACTACTTACCAAGAAGATGATTCAAGGTTGATCCCAAATAAAAATTGTATTCGTATTTGGATATTTCTCTGACTTCACAGCTTGTGGTATGGAGAAGAGCGTCCGCGCTGGCTTGGTCCCATTCCGTATGATTACCCTTCATATCTTACTGGAGAATTACCTGGGGATTATGGCTTTGATGTTGCCGGTCTGAGCAAGGATCCTGTGGCTTTTGAGAAATACTTCAAGTATGTTACATTTCTATATTAGTTGTGTTGATTTTTACCTGATTTCATGCCTGCTTAGGTTTAATCTTCTCACGCAGTTAGGAATCTGATGTTGAACTAGGTATTTGTCTTTATGATTCTGAAGAATGGGAATGCAAAAGAGTTTTTTGAAATGTGTAACAAAATTAGTATTTTTAAGTTCATGTGACTGGAAATGATATTGCCAAATGTAAGGATGTAAAATGTAGCTATTCAATGTCATCGTATAGTCTGCAATTGTGTAGAAGGAAGAATGTTTCTGGGGGACGCTTTTCTTTATTGCTTATCTTGGTCAGTAAACCAACTCTTTGCGGAATTGGGAATGTCTGTTAGGGAAGGGCTCCAAATTTTCCAAAAGTTGAAACTGGTGGAAAACAAGTATAAACTCTATCATTTTGCAGCTTTGAAATACTTCATGCTCGTTGGGCTATGCTTGCATCCCTTGGTGCTGTGGTTCCAGAGGTTTTAGACATGGTTGGAGCCTTTCACTTTGTTGAACCTGTCTGGTGGCGAGTTGGCTATTCAAAGCTCCAGGTACGTATCTCTTAGCTCGGTAAATTAGCTTTTGAGATAGTCTGCATTGTTAAATATATTTTAACTTGATAGGAGTTCAATGCTATATATAGTTCACCATCATACATAGACTAGATTGCTTTCTGATCTCCCTTTACTTCATTTGACTTGAAAAAGTCAAGACTGGCATATCTGCCCTTTTTGAAGCTAGGACCAGTGATTCTCTCTTTGGCAACACAATAACCAGTTTGTTGCACATCTTGAAATTTAGGGATTCTACAAAATAACATTAAGAAAAAAGGATGCAAAGAACCCTTATTTTCTTCTCTCTTTTCCTTTTATCATTTCTTTGGTTAAAGTAAGACAAATGCTGAATTCTTCATGGTTCCCAGATCATTCACCTAGTTCCCATCAAACACGTGTATATTAGTAATAAGCTGGCAAAATTATATTTTGTCCCTTATAGCAGAAATATAATGTTATGAGCCACAATCAATTTTTACATACTTGTTGGCTAGTCATAATCTGCCAAATCCTATCCCCTAAAATTAACCTATTTTCAGTCTATGGGTAAAGTGCTATAACATTTCTCAATTTTCCTTGAGTTACTTGTCTTGTAGCTTGTTGTGTAAGCTTTAATGTTTCTGTAAATTTTAAAATAGGGATGGGACAGTCAGGAATACATAACATAGTCTAAGCAAATTATATAATCAGGCTGTATTTTTTGGGCAGGGCCACACATAGGAGTAATGTTCTCAGGGATGCTTTAGAACATAAAATTTGTTCTCAAAGCAATGTGTCCAACTTCTCTGATTTTAGTGTATTTTGTTTATTGATGATGTGGCACTGATAAGAATATTTCCTTAGCAATATTACAATCCTGGCACCTTGCAGGTGTAAAGCCAAAAGCTGAATTGCAAGTTAAAATTTGTTATCAAAAAGAATTCCATACAAGATGATTGCTCCAGCTTCTTGAGTTTAGTGATTTAGTCTATTCTGCTTATGGATGATCAGTTCCACAGGGAACTTTTAAAGCCAGACTCCTTGCTAGAGGATTTTATGGACAGAAACCTTGTAGGGATAAGAAACAGAGCTAAAATCGAGAAAGAAAAATAAGATCTCGTGTATGATCATGCACAATGTTAAATGGCTACAACCCATGAACACTCTTCTTCATGCCCTATGCATATTTATTCAAATAGGTCAACCTTCCAAAGCAGATCTCTTTTATAAATCTTATTTTGTCTATGCTTCTTTCAGCTTTTTAAGCTGGGATTTTATTACTGACTTCTATTTCTGAACAATTCTTCCTCTTTATTTTAACAAAGGGAGAGACCCTGGACTACCTCGGCATCCCGGGTCTCCACTTAGCTGGAAGCCAAGGAGTAATTGTCATTGCTATTTGCCAAGCCCTTCTGATGGTAACAACTCTAAATTCAATCATCTCCCTCCATTTTTTCGGATTGCTTTTGGCTGCATGAAGCTACTTCCTGTGCTTTTTATTAATTCATTCATTATTGTTAAATCCAAAAATAGACACAGTTCTTCATAATATGCTGAAGACATTCACATTCTTTTCTTTTTCTTTTTTTCATTTTTTTTCATTTTCTGGGTTGAGGAAAGGAGTAGGGAGTTCATCAGATGCCTGTATTGCTACAAGGTTATAAAATTAACCACTGATTAAAGCAACAAACTTTGTCCATTTGATTCTTGCAGAAAGCCCTTACCAACCTCTTTAACAACGAAGAAAAGGCTCAAGTTGCTTGCAACTTTCTTCATTTCACATCCTTAACCTCTACCTTAAAGACCTCTTTGATTGTTAATTGCATCAGTTGGAGCTTGTTACGATGATCAATACTTAATGAGCGAAATGGGATACTCTTATGGATTTATTGTTCATTGACACGTCTAACATTTACATTTCTGAGTAAGGCTGAATTCTAAAACTTATCGGCACTTGTATACACAGGTCGGACCAGAATATGCTAGATATTGTGGGATTGAAGCCTTGGAGCCTCTGGGCATATATTTGCCCGGCGACATCAATTATCCAGGAGGAACACTTTTTGATCCCTTGAACCTCTCAAAAGATCCAGTAGCCTTTGAGGAACTAAAAGTTAAAGAAATTAAAAACGGACGTCTAGCTATGGTTGCATGGTTAGGATTCTACATCCAAGCAGCTCTGACAGGTAAAGGCCCTGTACAAAACCTTCTTGATCACGTCTCGGATCCATTTCACAACAATCTGCTTTCTGTGCTCAAACCAATGTGAATTGTTCGTCCACTTTTTATATCTAGCTGTTCAGTGTTTGTTTGTATCTTACATTGCATGACTGATATAATGCATGCATGACCACAACACAAAGTTGTAAATGCCTGTATAATTGCCGGAGCGGCCTATTGGGCCTAGATTGGCCCTGGGCTTTTCATTGAAGATTAAAGTTCACTGAGTGCCGTGTTGGGAGATTGGAAAAAAACAAAATAATTAAATCAGATGTTGAAGAATAATGGAATAGGGTTTTAAGTAAAATCCAACCCCATGGCGACACTGCTTCTGAGTGACACGCGTTACTGATTGGAGAGATCAGATCTAATCTAAGTCAAATCAATCAGATCAATTACCTTTCACGGCCCGCTGCCTCCGCATCGAAAAATGGCATATTCGAAGGAATAATTTACTGATTTTGATTGACAAATATTAAAAGATAATAATAATTTATAGCCATTTAACAATTTATAAATAGTTGTCATAATAAAAAAAATTAAAAATAAAAATAAAAAAATTAAATTCATGTGGGGAAAGAGAAGGAAAGGGAATTCAATCAATCATGCAGCAATGTCGGGGTCTTGGTTGTTGCTTCAACTCCTAACTCTATTCCAATTTTGCAAATGGCTTGCGTATACGATTTTAATTTCTCCTGTGCACGAATGGTTTGGTTTATCAACTTTCATCCGCACTGAACAACCCACCATCTGTGCTAGCTCCCACTCATGGTTTCGCTACAGTTACTCTTTCAGGCATGTGGTACATGAATTAACCACTTAAATAAATATTTATTCTAATATTCTAAAAAAAAATATTTATTTCATTCCACTTTTAAACTTGTAATCAAAACATTAATGAATTGATTTTTTTTTATCGTGTTAATTATATAATAAATATTTTAATTTATATTTATATATAAAACGAGAAAAATTAAAATATTAGAGCAAATTTATAAAGTAAATATTTCAAAGTTATTTCATTGGCATTTTGAAAAATATTTAGCAGAAGGAAGCATGGCAAAGTGGGAAGAATGTTACGTGAAAACAAACAGAAAAAAATGCGACCACCACGAAATGTAGATGAAAATCAAAAACCAAATGGTCCCGAAGGGAGGGAGTCATCACAAATGTCAAAATCAAAATAAAAAGAAAAAAGAAAAAGTTGATCATCACGCGACTTGACCATTATATATAATGCCATTTGCCTTCAATCATTTAACCCTAAAACATTACATACATAAATCTTTGCTACGTGTCAAAATAATATCAAGTAAAAATCAAGGACCACCAATTTTAACTTGTACGATTCAATGATCCAGAATTTTGGTGCCATGCCACGCCTTGTTTGCAGAATCTTTATTTTTATTTTATTTTTTTGAAAATTACGTTGTATTTATGCCATCATCAAAACGTGTTCCTGACATTCGAATTGGGAAGCTCCAACTCAAACCCCCAGCACTTTGTTTTCGAATAATAACGTTTCAGTCTCTTACTTTTTTAATTTTTACAAACAAGTACAGCTCTTTTTTTTTTTTAATTTTTTGTACAAATCGGTCCCTTATTGTTTGTCTTCCTAATTCTACTCTGCCCCGTTACATTCCATGTGAGGTCAAATATATATCGGACAACTTTAGAACCAAATTCTAGCTCGAAGATATTCTCTCGAATAAGTATTGGTAGATTTTAGATATTTTAAAAAATCACTCTAATATGTACACAAGAGAATTCAGCTATTAACTTGTTAAATTAAATGACAATCGAAATGTAAAATTATAAGATAAATTTAGTTATTTTGTTAAAAAGTAAATAATTATTTATTATAAATTAAAAAAATATATAAATATAAACGATAATTATAATTATATAGATAATTATAAATGTGATTTGTATATAAAATAACATAATAAAATAGTACAATTATTATGAATCATTATGTATTTGATAGAAATATTTCATTATAAATGTGTGCACGAGTTTTTTAACTTGATAATTTTAAAAAAAAATTAATTATATTAAATTATAAAAATTTAAAAAATCAAATACATGTAAATTTTGAAAATTGTATTAATAACTGTAGTTATGGCCTTTGTTTTTATTATTATTTTTTATTATATTTTAAATTTTAAATATTTTCAAAATGGTGTTAACTGTATCACTAATAGTACTGTTAAATATTTGCATAGCTGGCTTAAATTGATACGATTGGAAGGCTCAACCTTGTTGATTAAAATTCATTTTCATTGCCTATTTATTTTATTTTATCTTATCAGTGAGTTGTCGTACCTATTTTACGTAAAAGAACTCAACAAGGTAGTTAAAAACTTGATCCCCGACGTAGAAATTACACCACATAAGCTGGATTCAACGAGGAAAAAAAAAAACAAAGAGACAGAGAGAGTGGGCTGTCTTTCCTTTAGTTGTCGCACTCCGGCCTAGTCTCTCCCTCGCGAGGTTCTTCCTTCCTGCTGTCAACTGTTGTACATTAAATCACAACGTACGTCCTTATCTCAAATACCCACCCCCATACGACCGCGGATTTTTCATAATCGTCATCCCTCTTTCACGCGGTTCATTCGCCCTTTCTCCTTGTCCCCACCTACTTGTTGGATTTTTTTTTTTATTATTATTATTTTTTTTAATTTCCAAAAAGTCGGCACCGATATTTTCTTTTTCTCTTTTAAAAAATTGTAAATATGAATAAAAAGAAAAAGTGTATGGGATAAGTCTGTGAGATGTATTTATGTTTTTTATTTTATTATAATTAATAATAAATAAATAAATAATTATAGTGATAACGCGGCCGTTATCCGAAAATTGATGGGTTAAAAGTTAGGTAATTTATTATTAAAAAATAAAAAGGTGTTAAAGTTGAAATTGGATGGCGTTGGTTCGCTGGCAAAATGCCAGTACCGTAGGATGTGATTTTTATATATAAGTTAATATTTATTTATTTATATCAAATAAGTCCCTACCTCTATTACGTTTATCCATCAGGGCACGTAATATTGTAATGTAACTTAGCCCAAGTAAAAATATTATAGTCATTTTGATGAGAGTTAAGGATTTATTTAATATAAATAAACAAAATTCTATGAAATAATTATGTCCATTTAGGTCAACATGAATACTAAAATTTCCTGTTGGGATAAGGGACCTCTTTGATATAAATATAAAAATAACTCTTTTATTTGTTAAAAAGTTAACAAACTAGGGTCTCGAATATTATTATAATATGTCAGTATCTATAAATAAAGGATAACAACATATAATCTGTCAAGGAAGGAACGAGATAAAACGTGAGGGGCTTATTTAGAGTTCAAATGGACTAGTCTCTGTATATACAGTACAGTGACACCCAAACTCTTCTCTCTCTCTAAAGTTGTTTTCTCCGTTCTAAAAGATCTACGGTGTCGTCGCCATTTGCGTTCGCGTTCGCGTTTACATTGTCGGCCGTCGGATCCAGTGAGGTAAGTTGATCTGATCTTGTGAGATCTAGATTGGTAGCAGAATGTAATTCAGATCGAAGTTGTTTCGAATAAGTATATTTTTCTTGTGCAGGTTTGGTGGTTATTATTATTGTATTATATTTGTTGGTTACAATGACGGCGGGGGTGGATGTGCATGGCGGTGAGGTGTCATCGCCTAGGGATCTGCATAACGGGAATGCCAATGCCGAAGGCTCCGCTAACGGAAATGGAAACGATGTCGTTTCTGTTGATCCGTGTGTTGTCGCGGATCTCAACTCCAATTCCGCTGAGCTCGGCAGTAAACTGGTAGCTGAAGAAAGTAAGCAATTACCGATGAGAAAACACGATGAAAAACGGTTAAATGGGGAAGAAGATAAGATTGAGCCTGAAAACGAAGAACCTGTAGTTTTAGCTGATGAAAATCCGGAAAACAACGTAGGGGATAATCTTCACCCTCAAAACGAAGAATCTGTAGTTGTCCTTACTGGCGGTGTCGTGGATCAGGAGAATGAAGTTGAGAATTCAGCTGATAAGGAAGGTTGCTCCGGGGATCACCGTATTGATGTGGATCAGAATTTGGAAGCTGACGCTGAATTAGGAATGAAGGCTGTTAACGATCAACCCGGGGATGTCGTTTCGGACGCCTTTGCTGTCAATGGCTCTGTTGATCGGGATCAGGGCGCGGCCCCACAAAATGATTCTTCTGAAAGTGCAGGAAGTGTGCTTGCAGATTTAGCGGTTGAGGCTGTGTGTGAGAATGACGTAGCAGACATGGCCAGCAAAACTCCTCTGGCTGATCCTGTGGCGGAACTTGCGGCTGACGCGGAGCAGAATCCTGTAGCAGCATCACGTCCAGTGGCTGATGTTCCATTGGATTTACAAGATGTCAGTCGTACTGGCACCGAGGAAAGCGAACAAGTCTTGGCTACTGGTAATACTCAGGATGAAGATTCGCATACTGTTGTTAACGACTTGGTTGATGCTAGTCAAGAAACAACCGAACTAAATAAGTCGTTGGAAATTTCTGAAAGCTTGCCCTCCCTTCTTCATTCTGAGAATGCAACGGCTGAAAGTTTCCAGGTTGACGCTAGTCAAGGAACAACTGAGCAAAATAAATCTTCGGAGATAGCTGAAAGCTTGCCCTCCCCTGTTGATTCTGAGAATGTGTCTGTTGAAGGTGTCCAAGTGGTTCCAGCTGCTCCTGCCAGTATCAGTGATACAACAACAGAACCGGATGCCAGGTTTGCTGCTTCCACTGTTGCTGAAAATTCTCTATCTTGTGAGGTTGATGGTTTTAAAAGGGAAACAGAAAATGGAAATTTGGAAATGAAAAATAGTGAAAGCTCTGATTGTCATTCTGTTGACAATGCTAATTTAATTGAAGTTGAGGGTGGCCCTATTGGAGATTATAGTTTATTGGCTTCCGTTTATAATGATGCAAGATCAGAAATTGAGAGTGTTGTTGAAAATTCACCTTCTTGTGAGGTTCATGATCTTACAAGGGAAACAGAAAATGAAAAATTGGAATTGCATGGTAGTGAAAGTCCTGATACTTATCCTGTTAAGAATGCTGATTTAATTGAAGTTGAGAATGGACCTATTGGAGATGATAGTGTATCAGGTTGCGCTAATAATGATGCAAAATCAGAATTTGACACTGATTATGATTCAATTAAGATGGAAAAGAAAGTGAGTGATGCCTCAAACACAAAATCAGAAGTTTCAGAAGAGGTGACAGAATGTGTGGATTACCAACCCATCCCTGTTGACAATGCAGTTGTTGAATCCAGTAAAAGTGATTCAGTTGAGAAAGAAAGTGATGCTGATGTGAAAGCTGAGTCTGGAACTGAAAATGAATCTGGAGTGAGTTGCAGAGATGTGCCTGGGGAGGATGTGGTTGTGCCTGAATGCGAGGTTCTTAGTGGATCTGTCACTGGCGTCCCTGATGTTGTATGTGTCAATAATGGGGGAATTCAGTCTACTGATGGTGAAATTGATGATCAGAGATGTAAAGAAGTAGAGGAAAATGAGGAAATTCGGTTCACTGATGGCGAGAGCGATAATAAAACATGTCCAGAAGTAAAGGAAAATGGGGTAATTCAATTCACCAGTAAAGAGAGTAGTGATAAAACATGTCAAGAAGTGGAAGACATTGATGGTATTCACAGGGATGAAACAGCAACATTTAACCCAGAAGGTTCCGCTGTTGATGCTTCTGAAACCCTGAATGTGGGTCCTGAGGTGGTTAAGAGGCCTTTCTACTTCTTGGTCAAGGTTCCAAGACATGATGACGAAAATATAAGAGAACAAATCAAATCTGCCCAGTCACAACTTGATGAGAAAACTCGAAGTCGGGATGCTATTCGAGATGAAGTCCAAACAATAAGGGTATAACAAAAAAATCTTTCCGCATACTATGTTCTATTCTGGAAAATAGTAAGGTTCTGTTTTCTTGTCATTTGATTGTTTAAACTTTTCTATGATCAGGCTACTTATAAGAAATATAGTGAAAGTTTAGAAGCTGCTTTGTCGGAAGAGAGGGCTGCACGTGAAGTGCTCAAGTCAAAACGCCAGGAAATAGATTCTCTCCAGTCTACAATTAACAGGGTGAAGAATGCAATTTCTGTCGAGGATATTGATGGCAGGGTAAGTGCTTTGTTAATTTCTTTTTCCTTTCTCAGGTTTCCAATTTTTTGGATGCTTTTTTAGTGGATTACTTTGTTAGTGGCTAGTCTGGTTTATAGGCAAGCTTTCTTACAACTACTGACACTTTGTTTTACCATATGCATGCAAGCAGATACGTAATATGGAACACATGATAGCACATGAAACCCTTCCTTTGAAGGAAGAAAAGCAGTTTATTCGTGATATCAAGCAACTGAAGCAACTTCGTGAGCAGTTCTCTTCTAGTATGGGTAAGCAAGATGAAGTTCAGCAGGCTTTTGACCAGAAAGAACAAATTGAAGAGAGAATGAAGGTATTTCTTTGTTCAGTGTTCTCATTATTTTTACTTTTATGTTCCAAACTGTAATGCATGTTCACATGTTATGTTTATGTGGAAATTGTAGAGTTTTAAGTGGAAACACAAGATATCTAACTTATTTAGCGTCTTTATCTCATATATCTCCATATGCATCGTTGATAGTAACCAACGATAGAGTGTTAGGAGTTGGAAAGGTAAAACTAGTACAGAGTGTCGTTCCCAGAGGAGTAGGGACCTTTTTTCTCTTTCACCAGTGCTATGTATGAGGCTTTTGGTTGCTTATCTGATATTCAAGCATCTGCAGTTGTTGAGGAAGGAAGCAGATTCACTCAGAGATAATGTTCTCAAGGCTGAAGCTGCCACTCAGGCTGCTAAAAGGCAACAGAGAGATGAAAGTGATAATCTTAAGAAATTGCTTGGTCAGTTTAAAACTGCGGATGACATTCGCCAAGAGGCATATAAACATTTCCAGAGTTTGAAGAAACAGGCATATGATAAGGTATGCCATTTTTCTGTTTGTATAAGGGTTCTGTCATTTTATGATTAAGAAAAATTACTAAAGATATAAAATTTTTAACATTAGGCTGTGTTAGCTGTGTGTGGTCACCTGCTGTTAAAAGGTAAAAAAACAAAAAACAAAAAAAAATGAAAGGAACTTAAGTTGTAGGTATTGCGATCTGCCTTGTAGGAGCTTGTTCCAGTTCCTTGAAAAGTTTCATTATTACTCTTGCTCAGACACAAATGAAGTTGTTCATTGTGACCCAGAACTACTACTGATGCATTATATTGTATTATTCATGCTGCCTAGCTTTTGTTACTTATTTGTCTTATGTAATGATTGTTGTCGATAATTTGTGTTGGATGGTTTAAGACTGCCAAAAATTTCCTTTCACTATGATTGTGCCTTTACTGGCCGAAAGGCACAGTTTCAGTTGATCACTTTAGAGAAATATTATTCTCTACTGCATGCCCAATTGACCAGATATCTCCACTGGAAAATTAAATTGAACCTCTTGTTTTCTGAGTGCTGGGAAGTCTCGTGTTTAAGATTAATACCAATGTTGATTTAAAGGTTTTCATTCTTTCTTTAGTTCAAGCAGTTCCTCTTTTTTTTGAAGTATTCTCATAATGGAAAAAAGGAAAATAGATAAATTTTTAGTTTTGGAGGCTCATGTTTATTAGTTGGTTCCTGCAGGATGATAAATCCATGTTTTACTATTCTGTTTCTATGCATGTTGTTCTTAAAAAATCACAAAAGTTCATTCTTGAAGGAAACAAAGTAAAAGCTTTGAGAGCAATGAGATTCCTTTTATTTTAAATTTGCAGAACAAACTCTTTTGGAAGTACAAAGATGATTTGAAGCAAGCTAATGATTTGGCGTTTAAGGGAGATAAAGAGGCACTCCAACTTCTCTGTGTTAACCAGGTGAGATCATGCTTTGATCCTGTTAATTAGCCCCAATTTTGCACTTACAAAACTATTCTTTAGGTGGAGTGCGTTTTGGAACTGTGGAACAGCAATGATGAGTTCCGTAAAGAATATGTCAGTAGCAACACCAGAAGTACACTTAGAAGATTGAAGACACTGGATGGCCGGTCACTCGGCCCTGATGAGGAGCCGCCTGTAATTCATTCTTTTGTAAATGATAGAGTTGCCAAGGATAACTCTTTGTCACAGATTTCATCTCTCAAAAGCGAGAATACAGTACAAACTGTGCCTGCAAAACCTGAAAAAGTGGATGCCATGCCTATCCCAGAAGTGCAGGAACAAAAGAGTCAGCCAGCTAAATCCAAAACACCTGCAAAACTTTCTCCTTCAGTGAATGGTTCAGCAATTGTTTCTGGTAGGGATGAAATTGAAGGGGCAATAGAAGAAGAGCCAAAGAGAACAAAGGAGGAAGAGGAATTGGCCAGGAAGGCAGAGGAATTGAGAAAAGAGGAGGAAGCAGCCAAGTTGAAAGAACAACATCGGTTGGAGGAGAAGGCAAAAGCGAAGGAAGCTTTGGAGAGGAAGAAACGAATTGCTGAGAAGGCGCAAGCCAGGGCTGCTCTTCGAGCACAGAAGGAAGCTGAACAGAAAGAGAAGGTGATTTAATCTGAGTTTTCATAACCTTGTATTGGCATTTAAAAGTTCCACAACGAATTCGCAGCCATGGTGATTATGAGGATGTGTCTTCCTGTATTGATTCCCATACATTACTATCTTGTGCAGGAAAGAGAAAAGAGAGCAAGGAAGAAGGAAAAGAGAAAGGCCACTGCAACAGAGAATACTGATCTTGCGAATGAAGGAGAATCTGCTCCAAGCTCAGAAACTCCATTGGAAAGTCCCCAATCTTCTGAAGTTAGAGAAAAGTCCATCGTAGCAACAAAGAGGCCTCAAAAATCATCACAATTCACAAAGCAGACAGCCAAGGCAAAATCCGTCCCTCTACCTCTTCGTAATCGGAGTAAGAGAAGGATGCAGCCATGGATGTGGGTACTGATTTCAGCAATCGTTGTTTTTGCCTTGTTTCTGTTGGGCAACAGTGGCTTTGCTAATATATTTGGCCTGGAAGGTTTTGGTTTTTAAAATATATCAGCCAGCCAGTTTACTAACTAGGTAGTTACTACAGATATTCGGTGTGATTCTTAGATAGATGTTATAGGCAATTCTTTTCGTGCTCTTCTGAGGTTTTTAGTTTTTCCCTAGTTCTGCATTTGATTTTACTACAAGTTGCTTTCTCTTCCACATGGTGGCATAGGTTGATTTTTAGTATATTTATTATTTGTTTGATTTTTTTGTCATATTTTAATACAAACACAATGTCTTTGGGTATTGCTTCCATTTAGTAGTATTATATAAATTTAATAAGCTATTTTGCTAAATGTTAATGGAGAAGCTTTTTTCCTTTTTCCATTGAAATGAAAATTATACGTGCTGAGTTATATTCGAAAGCCCAAATCCGTGGGATAGTTTGCTCTGAGAATCACTATTTGGTCTGGTCTCCGGTAGTACTCTCAAATAGTTGTGGTTAGATCTCTGTCAACCGAACGAACTAATGTGTCAACGTTTTCTCTGTGTGTGTGTGTGTGAGAGAGAGAGAGAGAGAGAGAGAGTGTTTGCTGTTGAATAACGTAATGAAATTGGTCCACTTAACTTAAGATGACTCTGGGGTTAGTTACTGCTGTTAGTGATCATTCAGTATCAGTAATTTGCACGTATTATAAATGATGGTGTTCACAAATGAATTGAGAGTATCTAATCTGATTTAGTCTAAATCTAACATGAATGTAAGGAGTATCAGTAATTTGCACGTATTATAAATGATGGTGTTCACGAATGAATCGAGAGCATCTAATCTGATTTAGTCTTGAGTCTAATATGAATGTGAGGGACAATCATGTGATTGTTAACTGTTGTTTTTAAACAACCCTCGTGCTCCACCATCATCATTATCATTTATGATATCAATCCCAGTGCTACTATCAATTTTCTTGGTGCATCTTCCCTGGCCCTGGTCTAGTCTATCCAATGGCAGCTAGAATTTTCAAATCTCCTCTTTTCATTGTCCTTTATCCTTGTACCTCCATTCTATCTTTGTTCATCATCAACTTACATAATAGTTTACTTTCCAGAGTCAAAATATTAAGGGGTTACCTTACCATACATTTATATTTAGATAGAACGGACGTTTAACTCTTTCGTTATAATTACTTTAACATCTTATTATTGAATTTAAAATAAATATATATAATGAATACTGAAAATGTGGTGGGGGAAGCCGGGAAAGTAAAACGACAAGGAAAAGATGGTAAAGAGTAGAAGAGGGTAAACGGAACCGTACGGGTGGATTGGGTCTAGCGGATGGGACTGGTCATTACCTAATCTCCATTGCAGTACTACGGATTTTCTTTTTTTTTCAGCTGTTTGATTCTTTATTATTATTATTATTTCTTTTTTAATTGAGAGTTCTCGGCTCGTTTACCGAGGGAGTGGAGTGAACCCTTTGGCTATTACTGTTGGCATATATATATATATATACACAGACACATATATAGTACATACAGCTGGCTCCCTACTGTCATTTGTCGCATTTCGGCTTTAGGTTATTTACTACATTACAACAACGTCAACACGATCGGTCATGAAAATCAATTTTTTCGGTACATTATCTTATTAATGCATCAATAATTCTAAATAAAAAAATAAAATTTTGTAAAAAATATAATAAATAAATCATATTTGTGGTATCTTATCGGCGTAGACATAATTTATTTATTAATAATATTAAATTATAAAATATAATTTAATAAATAGAGTAATTTAACATATAGCTCTCTTCAATTTACTTATTTATGAATTTATTTATTAATTAATTTATTCATTTTATTAATATAAATATTACATATTTAATTAGTTTATATAATTAACACAATTATCATCCATCTAATAGGTTTATTTAATTAACACAAATAATAATTATTAGATAAATGATTAAATTAATTTACACTAATATATTATGTAATTAAAATAATTTAAAATTATTAATACATAACAATATTAAAAGAAACGTCATATAAAATAAAATAAAAAGGGGTTAAAGTCCAAAGAAGACGATAAAAAAATCATTCAAAGTCTAAAGTTATGATAACAGTACATAAAAAAAATAGCCTTTAAAGTCTAAAGAACACCATAAAGAAATCACCCAAAGTCCAAGGTTACGGTAACAGCAGCAGCAGAAGCACAGGTACATGTATTTTATCTGACCGATCTTCTGAAAGATTCAATGCCATGACGGGGCTGGACCACTCCGCTACTATCACACCACTGCCCCCACCCCCCTCCTTTTTTTTTTTCACGAATGCAATGCAAGCACAAGCAAAAAGCAAAAGCAAAAGAAGAAACCAAAGGAGGTTGAGGCTTTTATATATGTTAACGTGGGGTGGAAAATGCAGTGCATTGAATTGACTTCAAAACGAAAACCCTGAATCCGACCAGACCAGACCAGATGCATCGTGTTCGATCTTACCAGAAAAAAACACGCACGACACACCACACAGCTTGTTCCCACGACACGCCCTTCACGTCCAAACCGCCCGTACCATTTAATCACCATTCCCTTCCCTTCCTCTTCCCACCACAAAATAATATCGTCCTTGCCTAAGCCTTGCTTATTTCTGTAACTGTAAAACTGTACTACTACTACTACTTCTTGTCTCTCTGTCTGTCTCAGTCTCAGTCCCAGTCACATTCTCAGTCTAAGTTTGTTATGTATTCCATTCCATTGGAATCATTCATTAATTTTAATTTTTTTTTTTTAAAAAAAAACTTTGCAACACTTCACTGCACGCTTACTTTGCTTGATTTCACCTGACGCACGGTAGAAGATCTTATAGCGTGTTTGTGTCATCATATCCTCTAAAAATTGCCAACCAGCTTAGCTTGTAATTTCTTTATCTCGGTGCGTTTGTGCGGTGTGAAAGTAATACGTGAGAATTGGGCGGCATTTACGTGACGCCGACGACACCAATAGCAACGGCAATGCCAATGGCAACGCATGTGCATACGCGGTTTGGAAAGTAAGACATTCGGACCAGTACTTTCTTCACGTATGTAACCATTTCATTCTCATCCATGGACTTACTCACTCACTGTTGACTGGTTATACTTATCAATTCATTACCTTCTAAAACGTGGTTAAGCAACGTTCTTTACCTCGTTGCTTAAATCTTTTTTGACCAAGTATTTTCCCTTAATTTATTAATTACCATCCACAACGTGGCCAAGCACTAATCGTGCTTTTAGGTTAATAAGAATGAACCTGAAAATGGGCAATCATTAATTACTTGAAGGGAGAAAAAGGAAAGGAAGAGATAGCTAGGTAGCAGAACATACAGGTCACTTACTTTCAGTCTGGTAGCTAGCCTAATTCTGTACCTAAAATTTCATATCGGGTCTAATCGCCAACTTTGAATTCGACCAACCCTACGTGTCCGTGCAATTGAATTCTTTTTTCTTTCTCTTTCTTATTCGATATCAATTAAAACAATAAAAAGAAAATTGATCTAATTGTTTACCTTGGGAGTTTTAAACACTAAAAAAATTGGAATAGCTGATCAAAGTTGAATATGAATATTGGTGAATTGATGATTTGATAGGCGTGCTTTAGGTCATAACGGGGGGCTTAAAAGAATTGATTTGGCATCGACTCTATTGACCAAAGAGCCATCAACGACAACAGCACGCACACACACAACACGAAATAACATTACATCTTAATATTATTGAGCAGACAATGCAATACAATCCAACCTGAAGACTTATCAAGACATGCCACCATAAGTGGCTGTCCCTTCTCTTATAAAGGGACTCAGTTTCACATATTACAAAAAAAAAAAAAAAAGGAAAAAGAAAAAGAAAAAGAAATTATATGGATATGGTGTGTAATGTAGAATTATTATTACAA
>CP135544.1:7085199-7102104 GCA_032402905.1 Khaya senegalensis | reverse complement strand
GTTCAATTTGGCTGCTTTCACAAAATGCTCAGCTGCTTTTTCCTTCAATCCTGATCTCTCCCACAAACACAACCCCTGCAAAAAAAAGACAATTTTCGAGGTCTACTTTTCATTGACATATAACAAAGAAACTCATGGAAACATCAAAAGGCAAAATTTACCAGATCCAAATGGAGCGAAGGATCATCAGGATTTGCGTGTACTGATTCCTCCAATTGCCTTAAAAGTTCTTCTTTTTCTTCATCCTGAAACAAACAAAACCCATTGTCATTTTTTATAAACCCACGAAACAAAGTATTCAATTTTAGCAAAAATGAAAGAGATGACCGTTTTATTCATTTCTGAACTTAAGCCCTAAACCACACTCTTCAGTTCTGTAACTGTTATGCCGTATCAATGGTTTTCCTCCCTATTTATAATCAAAATCTCTGATCTTGCCACGTCTACGTCTCCTACAGGTCAAAAGTTCCTTTCTGTTTTTCCCACCCCTCTGAAACAAAAATATTTGTTCTTTGTCTATTTACGTCTCCTTTTTAATTTTTGACCATTAAGACACTAAAAAGAAATTCCCGCAATTTTGTAATTCGCCATCATTGTAGCTGCAGGCTTTAGCAATTGTCAAATACTCTGGTATACTGAAAATATTTTTAATTCAAAACAAAAGCATCGTCGTATGTAGATTGAGATTGCAACAGAGTTTCTGTGATTGGTTTATGCCATGAACGCATGTTACACATATTCATTCACTGATTTGCAAATCTCAACTTGATTGATATTTGTGTCTGCTCGTCGTTTAGCTTTGCATATAAGCATAATTTGATCAAACAGATATGTTTTTTGAAATGCTCTGGAAACTGCAACTGCACTGCCATTGGTGTAAATATTATTTGATAAGGCGCATTGTACTGCATTATCATCAACAGAACCCACGAATTCAATCCAATTTAGGGGTAACATCCATTTGAAATGCTTAAAACAAATGCACTTAAACTTCAAAAAAAAAAAAAAAAAGGTAACAAGTATTTATTATTCTTCAAAAAATGAATTTGATTGAATTCAATGGTGTCCACTGAGATTGCTCCTAGATGGTAGCTTGCGCGATAATGCTGCTCATAAACTGCCCTGCTCTTGCCTCTTTGGCAATCTCCACTAAAAACTCCTGCATTTTTAACCAAAGCTATTTGCCAAACCTCAAAGTTTTAATTCGAACGTGCATTGAAATTTTGAAGGAGCATACCTGTGTGGCTATCAAACGTCCTAGCATTCTTTTCTCCCATCAAATCAACATCCCTTTAGTTTTCTTTTTCTTTACTTAGACACTCATCAAATGGTGAATTAGCAGAATGCTAGGGCCCTACCGGACAAATGAGAGTTCTAAATAAACCGCAAGTTTGACTAAAATTCCCAGCACAAATATAAAGCAGATACAAGGAAGATACATTATGAAATTAAAAACCAAGTCCAGCTTGCAGACCTGATCAACAAGAATGGAAAAATGAAAAGAGTACCAAGTTTTCAATTCAAAATATTACAAAAATCTACTTTGTATTCTTACTCATTCTCAAAGCTTAACACAAGTACACTGCTGAAATAGCAATCCATTATCTCAATATAATGCTGGATTATGTCCAGAATCTCTAGTTCATTGTCATCCAGATCAATACACATGCAGAAATGGAGCCCTGCATATCTGAACAAGATATCCAAACGGAGAAGAAACAGTTTTTATTTGTGACAAAGATCAGTATATTTTCTCACCGTAACATTGGCGTAATGCATTTATGGTGAGAGCTGAACATGGTTGAACTAGGGAACTTCGAACAAAAGAAAATAATTTTTTTTTATTATTAACCCCCTTCATTCCCCAAAGTTGCAAAGCTTGGGGCCTCATTAAAAATTATCCCACTAAGCTCTCGAATTCCCTTTTGAAAGATCATGCATAGACATTAACATTAAACCAAATAAGAATGCATTCCCTCAGTTATCTAAATCATCACGAGGCTTTTCGTTCTGTTTTTCAACAAGTATGCACTGAATTATTATCAAACATAACCAGCTGGACAGAAATAAATAAATAATATTGATAATGAAGAAAGAAGGAAGCAAAAGGAAATAGATGAAGTTTTCATATTTTATTATTATCACTAACCAAACCAAGAAAAGTTTTTCATCGAAGTCCGTCCGGCCTTACATAAGGTGACACCACTGAATAGATTTAAATGAAAAGTCTAACCTTCGGGGAATGGTGAATACCATTTAGTCAGTCTCACTTTTCCCTTGGCGACCCACAAAGTGAATCCGGGAAAAATGCAGAAGCATAAGCAATAATACAAGCAGAAAGTTTTCAACAGTTTTTACAAGCATATCCCGTTCCATGCTTTCAGAAATAAACTCTGCAGGCTAACAATAGATTAACACTTTTAAGACATAACAAATAGAATATACTGTGACAGTGAGACTATAGTAACTTTTTCCCATACCAACCATATTTTTAATGTTGATGTCAATTTTCTACTTTTTCGGTGGCTTTCTTCTCCACTATACTTTGTAGTGACTATCACAATATATACAAATAATAAAATATGATAGAGAAAAATCACCATGCCACACCCAATATACAGAGTTAATGCTAAAGAAGCAGAGACATAAAAACTGGAAAGAGATTACGAATATGAAAGCATTAAGCCTGCCATTATTGACAACCTGGGAAATTTCTTGAAGTTCTCTTATTTTTCCGAACGTATGAACTATGAATAGCTTTCATTCCGCATGGCAAAAATGTCCCTTTTCAACGGCCAACCAAATCGTTCGTTCAAGAAGAGCCGGGGCGTTTGGCTAATGACGGCAGCATATAATATGGCCACATCTATTGCTACTTCCTTTGAAATGGAGCGAGTCCTCGGAAGAGCAGAACAAATTGATGAAGTTTATTGGGATAAATTCCGAAAAACACTCGGCTTTTACTTGATGCAGTTAAATCAGTCCGGCCCACATGTAATGCGTGGAAGGAAATAAAAATATTCAGAGCCTCTATTTAAACCAACCCTGTTCTTTTCAAACCCATTTGTTATTAAAATTGTATCGGCGTACTGGGTCCTTTAACTTTTCAAAATCGTTAAGGAAAAAAATCTTAATGCTTTGGTAGATTGTAGAAGCTGTTGCCTATTTGCTTTGTGTCCAAAGCTTAGGAAAATTCAGGAAGGAAACACCTGCGCTGCAAGTGAGAATCAATCAGTCTGTCTTTCTACAACCAAATGGATAATTGTGATATCACCTTACAAACAAAGTTTCTATTACTGGAGGCCACCAAAATCATTTGTACTCAATTTAATAATTTAAACAAATAAATAAAATCTAAATGCCTGTACTGTACAAGCTACAGAAAAGCGACACTCTTTGCTGATAATATGACATTGCAAGAAACATTCTAAATCTTCTTCTAATAATTCTATGCGGCTTAATATATTCCCCGTATTTTGCACAAATTAAAAACAGATGTGTTACTTTTGAGTTCTGGCTATCTTCCTTTGGCTAAATCTCCGTTGATAACATACCGAAATTTTGAACTTTGTGGAAGCCAGTTGATGCATTTGTCATGTCTTCCCTTAATGCATTTTATGATAGTCTTCTGCTGCGATTCTGATAGACATCCGGTTGTTAACAGCAGTAGCTCTGGCACATCAAGTGACATATCCTTTGCGAAATAGTAAAGAATTTTAGGCAGGAAAATCTTCGACTTCTTGTGGATGTATACACTAGCTTGAATGAACTCTTCTTTTGCGAGTTTGAGATCATGAAATATATTCTTTGAAGTGTAAACTCGAACCTAATTCATTAAGAAGTTGTACCTTTAAGCAGGCAGGCAAACGCCGAGTACAGACTCGCAAATCAAGAATTTAAAGAGAAAATTCATACCGCTGGGTCAGAATATGCCCCTGAACAGAGTGCGAAATGAACAAGCGGCTCTGGATACTCTAAGGCATATACATGTTTAACGATTCCTGTCTTAAATTTTCTTCCTGGAGAAAACAGTGTTTGTAGCCACTGCATTTTTGTTAAGAAAGGCATTGTGAAACAAAACAGTTTAAAAGATATGCATTGTTAAATGTAGATCAGGCACAAAACTTATGGGACTTGTAATCCACCATATGAACTAGCAACTGCATACATGATCTGTAGGAATTGGAAATATGCATACCGGCGCTGAGTAATGTGGTCGGATTCCTAAAATGGAGCTCTGTATGACATATGCATCTACACAATGCCCACCCACATTGTAAGCTGCCTGAAGATGCAGTAAGATGAAGAGTTATATTTACCAAGTAAACTTTTTATCAATCAAATTAACAAAATATGAGACACCAGTAACCTTCAAAATGGAGGTGCTCCTCACACGATTTTGAGTTCCATATGCTAAATATGCCTGCAAAGAAACATCCCATGAGCATGCCATGGGATGACATTTGACATTTGATGCTAAATATGTCAGTTGTTAACACAGGATACTAGAATTTCAAGCGTTTGTCACAATCTCCTATTTAAGAGATGAAATATTTTGGCACATGTGTTTTTAACATCAGATATACTTGAGGGAAGTTAAGCTTCTCAAATCCATACGTGCATCACCAAAGCATTGTGAATGTTGATCCAAAATGCAAGCTTCTCTTCTCGTTTCATCTTCGTTGGGTCAACCTTCTCAAGGCTTCGAACCAATGACCTACACAGCTTTAAAACAAATGAGAAGATTACAAATTTACTGCAACTATGTTTCTACTATAACCAATTGTTGAATTCACATTTGGTTTGTTGTGCATTTGAATGATAGGATTCAAACAAACAACAAATCTGCAGCCAATCTGCCAATTGAACAATATGATAGTCAGGTGCACACCAACCCACCTAAAATTTTGTAGCATCACCGAAGCATAATTGAAACTATCATCATCTAAATATATCTTCAGTACTTCTATCATTGCAGCTCGTGCTCCTTTCTCTTCTGTCAATCCTTGATTATGCACTGAAATATCCTCAAAGCAATGTGGACTCCAACTTTCACGAGGATTCCTAGAAGAAAATATACTTGAGGAGGACAAGGAAGAAGTGGGGGAATTTGACAGGCCTGCATGACTTTGCGGGGTATTGGTGAGCTTGCAGTATATAGAAGATATGCATCTGACAATATCTTCAGAGAGCTTATCTGGAGCATTAAGGTCGTTATCCACAGGTGAAACTCCTAGGTGATCAGCAAGGCTGCGATGGCCAGAACCCCCAAATTGCTGGTCCTGCAAATGCTCACAATATGCAAAATTGTAACTTATATGTCTAAGATGAATTCAAGCCTCTACAGAGCAGGCAGATATTTACCTTTGTAGAGTCTACCTTTAAACAAGCAGCAGAATTGTCGATATCTGAAATGGACAAGTCAAGAGCAGGCGAAGCTTCATGACCAAAGAAACCACCTTTCTGGATTTGTGGCTCGAATTTGTAATAAGGCTCATTCGATATGGTGGGTTTTGGTGATCCAGTCTTGTATTCTAAATGTGTTCCAGTAATATTGGATAAGGTTTGTAAATGCTCATCAAAAGCTGTCCGATAAAGTGAAAGAAGATATCGCTCTAAATGCATAATTTCGGCTTCTAGTGTAGCAATCTCCTTCCTCAGTTCTGTAGACGACTGCATACAAAGCTAAAATGATTAAATTAGGGAGTGGAAAGAAAACAAATTGAACAAAATTGTTGGCTGAAAATTGATCCTGAAATTGTACTAAATCATTTGCGACCATGCATAATCATAAAGATGTTGAATCTGAATGGTATCAGACATTTAGAGCTTACTCGTGCATAAAGAGTTTGACCATCTATCAGTTACCAATTTATTTATTATAGTTGGCAACAGAAATGTGTAAGATAAAGAAAGAAACCTTTGGTGCTGTAGTGCCGCGGGAAGGAATTGACATGATGGACTGAAAATCAGTCGCCTGCACAGAGTCCAAACATAGGGAAGATTGGTGATGCGATGTCCTCTCCAACTGTACAATCTGTGTCAAAAACCAAGAACATAACTGATTGAATAATGCTGTGAACTTACTTGGTGATTTTAAGTACAAATTTAGCTATATATTCGGGAATTAAGGCAAAGAAAAACATTGCAAAAGTTGGAATAATATTGTAAAAATGCAGAGAACTTACAGAGTTTGAGTGGGAAAATAATCTGGGCGATACATTGAGTATATTTTGTCGCAAGCCATTTTCATAAGCACTGCAATAAGCACAAGATAACATTACAGATTGCATAACTTTTTACGTAATGATAAGAAATGAACTGGGAAAATTTTTCATCTTCAATACTTACCTCAAGGAATTCGGGTGCGGAGGAGAAGGACAGGAAGAAGACGAAGAGCGGCAATTTACCCCCAGCATGTTCGCTTTTTGGTCAGTTACTTTCATGGAAATTTCTAAAAATCTGAGAGATCACACTCAATAGTTACACTGTTAACAGTTTACATGGAAAAAAAAAAAAGGAAGAAAAGAAACATGTAGGGAAGAAAAAGTGCAAGATGATATCACATCTTATACTTGTAAAGCGAAAAGTGGAAGCAGCAGCATTACCTTAGTCAAACGCCATAGATTTTACAGCCACCCGCGTTTTTGGAAGACAAGATTCAAGTCTCTGCATATTATATCATCATCTGAGAAAATGAAATTGAAGACAAGAGGTCAAGAAGCTGACATTACCAGTTAGTTAGACCGAGAAATGTGTACTCACAGAAAAGCCTCACACAATCAAACAAAGATCAACAAAACCTCCAAAATATAAACTAATTATGAAGTTGCCGTAGGTATAAACAATTTCCCGGTAAAAATTAAAAAAAAGGAAAAAAAGAAGAAGAAGAAAGGACCCAGAAAACAGAAAATGAGATTATTGATACAAGCATTGAAGAAAACAATATCTATTAAGTAGGGACAACCCACCAGCACCAAGAAGAGTTGAATGGAACATTAAAAACAGCAATAATTAGTCATGTGAGGTGATGAGATAGTGCATCTGCTACTGTCTACTGAAAACATCATTCATCACTATTCTCAATTAGATTAGGTAGGGGAAAGTAAACAGTTATGATTATGACTTTGTTAAAAAGGGGGCAGGTTTTCTCTTGTTTTTATTTTTCGTGAATGGTTTGTTTCCGCGTGCAATCTCACTACAGGGATTGCATCACATACAACAAAGCAGAAGCTGGGAGTTTTTAAATTTAATTTAATAACAACATGAGGTGTTGTTCTGGTCAAGTCGTCTGTCCAGTTTATTGAAAGATAAAACTAATATAATGTAAGGAAAAAAGAATGAATATAGTACGGTAGATTAGCTGGTGCAATAAATGCTGCTGTGGGGTAGACATATAATAAATTAGAACTAGATCCAATGGCTTTGATGCTTCAGTTCCTCCAATCTCACCAGGACTTCACTAGCGAGTGGCAAATTTGGGAACAAAATTTACCTGGCTCTCTAATGAAATCCAAGTGTCTCGTGGAATGTACAAAACCAAAGTGCAGTTTAAGAGTGATTTTGTACTGCGGAAGGGAAACATGAAAACAACTGTGGTAGAAATTACCCAGATTGTAGTTTACTGAAAACAAGCCCAACAAAATAAGTTGCGTTGGAACTTGGGAATGATGAATCTTCTTTTGTTTTTATCAACATTTGTTGATATTAGAATAAAATTTTGGTAGCCCTTTTGAGATGTTTCAGAATTAACCCTATTATTCTCGATGAAGGAAAGTGGAAGCTTAATGATAATGATGTTTTAGTTTTAGATTAATCGGGTAATCGGATTGAGAAATCTGGAGCTCCAAGTGTTGATAAAAGGTTGAAAGTCTTTGTCAATGACTTGTAATGTAAAAAAGAAAGTGGGCCTATTCAATTAATTATAGTTATTATTCCCCACTACCTCAAATGCCTCTTACCTAACAATGTTAATAAAGAAAGAAAAACAGAGGGTGCGGTAGTCTCACACTTTATTATAATAATGGGCTCTGAACTAGTGAATTAGTTATTAATTTATAGCATTTATCTTATGGTCTAGGAAACTTTGTACGTACGACACACGTTGAAGTCAACATCATTTCGTACTCAATAAATTCGGTGAACATTTGTGCTAATTGGTAATTTAGGTGAAGCACAAATGGATGGCATGGGCCAGGCCTAAGATCGAGAAACCATTGTTAGAAAATTGGAATGCATTTATCATTTGGTTAGTTGAACTTTTGTGATTTTGGACCAGGCCCATTAACTACAGAAGGATGGTAAATTAATGGACTCAATTGCATTTTGGGGTACAAGTAAAATCTAATCATCCTTCAATCGATCATCTTAGGCATAGCACGATAGCATGCTCTGGTAGGTCAAGTCAACAGATTTATATGCTCAAATTCCCATTTGTTTTCCAAATCAAAGACACTCCTATAATTCATTTATAGGACCACATTTCCCCACTGGTCGTCATCATCAGCGTGCATGATTTTGCAACACTTGAATTATAATTATCGAGATATAATGATACAGAAATTAATGTTTGATGCAATAATACAGACATGTATACATTCAGCATTAATTAATTCTGATTTGAGTGCTTGGCTTGGACGAACTCATGCATCTGAACTATAGACATCCCTACCATAGCGAATCAATTAAATTGAAGTACTTCTCATACCAAAAAGTTTGATGGACTGATAAGTAGGGTACATAATTGAGTGACAACTGACCTCTTCTCATCCAACAAAAATCTCGCTTTATTTCTCAATCACAATGAGTTACTAATCATATAATTATTTGATGTACATATAAGATACATGCTTAGTTATTTTATCTAATATCTAATACATGTTGGAAGTTTTCATAAGTGAGTATCGGTATCTTTTGAACTACAAGTTTGATTTATAAAATTTACATTTTGAATGATACAAATATACATTTGTAAAATAAAAGTTTTCTAACTATGGATAAAATTTAAATCATTAAATAAATTCGGTTAATTTTAAAAGTTGAGTTGAATTTAAAAAAATTAAAGGAAAAAAATAAATTAGTTGAACAAGTAGTTTTATTAGTTGAGTATTTTATTCTTTTAATTGAAAGATAATTTAAATTGTTAGTAACAATTGTAATTAGTTATTAGAATGGTTTAAATAAATATTATCTTGTATCATAAATGAGATTCAAGTTTGAGGGATCAATACAACAAAAATAAAATAAAATTCTCTTAAATTCATCTTTTTTTTAATTTTTGATTTTTTAATTATTTTGATAATTTTTTTAAAAAAATTTCTTAATTATTTCTTAATAATTAAATCTTAATTTTCAACCCTAACACATACCATATTGTTGTTCTCCCTAGCTTAATTGTATACGGATCCCAAGGCCAAGGCTAGCTTTGAGTCGGAGCAATGAGTATATGCAAATTGCAAGGCAATGCAACCATGGGGAGGGAGTCATTTCAGTTATATAATATGTACATTATTAGCATATATTTACACGACGACTGGAAATTAAAGGATTAATGTGGAGCCAACTTGTTGGATAAATAGCCAGGCCACTCGTGTGCATGTCTATATCTATATATCAATCTTATCCACCTTAGCCCTATTAGCATAAACGATCGAATTCTTTCATGTGCATGTAGATATAGATTTATGTAGGGGATACAGAAACAAATTTCATCACCTTGCTGGAACTCACTATATTGTAATTTATATAGAGATGAATCAATTATTTGATCAGTCAACGGTCAATCACATTGCCATCACTGGGTTGCTTTGCTACCACACCGTTGCTAAATATGTATTCTTTTGCATTTGGCTTTGAGGAAGAATCCGATCGAGAAGTTCCAATTCTTAGTATTACATTTACACGACAGCTCAACTAAAAGTCCTTGTTGTATTGCATGATTAATTCATGATAAAATCTTTCTTCCATGCAATATCATAGCTAACCTACAAATTTATTTGATCTTGTATGTACAGAGCTTGTTTGTTCATTTTCAAGTTTGCTAGTTGTTTTCATATTCTTCTCTATTGCTGCACTAAATAGACAAAACAGCAGTCAACCCAAGTGCTGATACATCATAATCCTTACATCCCCCACTTGGATTTCATTTCATATACTTATCTTTTTTTGTCTGATGAGTAGTAGTAGCAGTAGTAGTGTATTAATATATAATAGTTTCCATGGTTTCTTTTCTCTCAACTTTCCGTCCATTAATTTTAATCATGCGGTGTGGCTTGACTAAACAAGATGCTGTTTGTCTCAAGTGCAATCATGCGTGGGAGTTAGAAATTGATGCTAGCCAGTGCTATACATGCCATTAAATCGTGAATGATATGGGGACAACAACATAATACTGCTATTAACTAATTCTTTACTTTTTTAACATAAAAAAAAAAAAAAGATTATTATCACTATGTAGCCATACTGCATAGTTCCTACAAGTTTCCAGACTTCTTTTTTGTTTCTCTCTTTCGGTAAGAAATGACACATTCTTGGATAAAATAGCAGTACTATTTATAGGTAATATTGATGTTTCCTTCTTCATTAATTTATGCAAGCTATTAACGGCTGAAAGATAATTGCATAGATATTATTTTCATTTTTTTTTTTTTTTTTGTGGTGAGTATAAGAACACCAAAATAGAGCCATGCGTGAGTGAGATCTCAAAAATTTCAAACAAACAAACTGATTAAGATTATTATAGATATACCCACATACAACTGAAGAGTAATCTAAACCCTAATTCTAGACTAAAATTCCACCGATTTTGCTGCAACATTTGCTCGAAAGTGCTTTTATAGACGCATGTCTTACTTGTTTTACCATTCTACCCAGAATATCAGGAAATCAATCTCCTTTACAGCTATCAATTCACTTTCCCTTTTATTTTAGCATATGCTTTTATTACCATAAGAAGAATACATAAAAGAGCAACATTAACATTTAACAGGTTGAGAAACTGAGAAATATATATCCTAAAATGGAGATATTGGAGCATAATAATTATATTCTTGACCCAGGAATTGTGTTACAGTACATGAAATACGTACACCGATGAAGTATTTATACATATACATATACATATTAGTATCACATATCATGATCTTAACAGAAAAATACTGAGCTCCTGTCCAGAACTCCCACCAGGATTAATCATATGAAACGACTCCGAATCAACTGATCCAATAACTCGTTCAAAACTTGCACGTAAGTACATGAGATCAACGTCCTCAGACTTGGGAGCAACAGGCAAAACACCAGCACCAACAGAAACAGACTGCATAAGTTTCAGCACAGCCGCATCACTTACAGTCATCTGTCTTCTTATGGCAAATCCAACCTTCCTCCCGTTGCAGTACATGGACCAAACAGGAACGTTGAAAAGGGAACAGGAACTTGATCTCTCTTTCTGTCGGTCGCATTCCAGAGCAATTCGGAGCAGACCGTACTGCATCTCTCTGGCGAGATAAGCTGTGGGGACAGCGAACTCGAGTAGGAGAAGAGGTGAGATACGAGTGTCGTCTTGGAGGCAAAAGCTGACGCGGCCTTTTCTGTAGCCGAAGAAGGTGCCGGTGATGGTGGAAGCGTGAGAGGATTCTGTGTCACTAGAGAGTGTATCAGATGGCTGAAAGCCACAACAGGGTACCATGCATTCAACTAAAGAGCGAAAGGAACGGCGAAATCTGACTTCTCTGCCACAATCTACAGAAGTAGCTGTGTCCATTATATGAAGAGGGCCGCGTTGGCTGCCTAAGTCTATCATCATCCTCATTTTTTAAGCTGTAACTAGTTTGTTGTAATGGTGGCAGAAAGAAACTTGGAAAAAGAAAGAAATATTGTAAGTTGGTGGAGGAGGAAGAGGAGGGGGGAAAAGAGAATTATATAACTGAAAGGAAAGGAAGGGAAAAGCCTTTAAATAAGCAAACTAAGGGGGGAAAGGAAAAGAAGAGAGTTAGCAAAGTGATGAAATGATTGTGGGCCGAGGAATCGTGGGCAATAATTCTGCCCACGAGGGTGTGCGGGGTCCATTATTTGGATGGGCATGGTCTTGTGGGTGGTGTTGCTACTGATTCTGATAGCTTTTTGTTCATCTCATCAAACTCTTCACAGTTTGTACTGCCAGCGTGCCCATGTTGTAAGATATGTAAATTTGGTACAAACAAATCGTTATTTTGACGTAAAACAGTATTGATATGCACAAAATTTTCATTTTCAAGAGTTGGATGACATTTGCATTGCTCCGTTTTGTATGCAATTACCAATTAGTAAAATTTAAGTGGCGCCCAAGTCCAAGGAATTACTGGTATTGTAATTACTGACCTGATTACTATAATAAAAGAATTTTATTGGTTTTGGGGTAGCAATCAGCTAAGTAGAGAGGTTAAGTATCGGCCAAATGTTGAGTGGGTTTGAGAGAGACGGCTGAATAAAGTGGGTGGGCTACAGATAATTACAGTGGATGGAATAGGAAATGGGCGTGCATGAGCATGCACGAGGCAATGATTAGACCCAATCAGTCCTGCCTGTCCCAAACTTTTGCCGCTCCAAGACAATGACACTTTTCATGTCATTTTGTCAAAAGTTTCTTGCAAGAGATTAAGAAAAACATGGGATAAGCTCAAAGATTAATCATTTAAATTTGTGCTGTAAATGATATGGTTAAGACTTAAGATTCATGATTAACCATTAAGCCGAAGCTCCTTTACCGTGCATCTTCTGAATTCAATGATTCTTTATTTTACATCCATCCAAATGAATATGGCGTCTTGTGAAGTAAACAAAAGCCAGGATAGAAAGAAGAAATCATGGCTACGAATTTCTTTGTTTCTTCATACTTTGTCCATAAGTTAACTTGCACTGATTTCCTCCTTTTTTTTTTTTGTCATGGACAGGGGTGCCATATTCATGAAAGAGCTAGATCTCCCTGCTTCGAGTAATCTAGCAAGCAATAATCTGTTAATGCGATGACCTGCAAATTCTCAACAATTTCTCTTTAGTTTCTTCGGGATATTGTGTTCGTGTAGAGACAAGAATTCACTCTCTGCGGTATATATCATTTGGTGGCATTCTGCTGTTTCCCCTAATTAAATTCCCAAATGTTAAATACAATCAAAAGTGGTTAATTATTATAATAACACAAAGATGATGGAATAATTAGGTGTCCAAATCCTACACATAGCTAGGTCTTTTAGACATTTATCCCTTAAGAAAATAATAGTAAATATATGGAAAAAGCTTATTCATGCTCGAAGGAATAAGAAGAGAAAGCAAATCCCCATTAGAGCATCCTTCTTAATGATGTCAAAAGACTTTTGGGTCCACAATAAAATTGATTGGAAGAACTAGGTTTTTTCACGCTTCACTGCTAACCTTTTTTTTTTTTTTTTGGTTCCTCTCAATTTCTCGTAGTAATATATATTTTTCGTTCAAATCAATAATAATCCATGCAAACACCTTCTTCCACCACCACCGCCTCTGAATGAGTTATTAATAGAAAATTTTCCCAAAAGATGAAGCAATTGCTGCAGCCATTAAATTTATTCATATAAACAATTTTTGTCAAGTTGGTGGGTAATCAAAAGTTAAAATCTACAAAATGAAAAGACACATGATTTGCCAACTCTACCACCAGGAAAATACATCATTAACTTGTGTCGACAAATCCCAGGAACAAAACAAAACAAATATCAGGATCCGCCCACTTCTTTTCTTTTTTTCACTTTATATAAAGTTAATGTTGGTAGCTAGCCTCGTTTTTCATTTGGGTCGAATCATCATGTCAAACCCAATTGAATCGTAGTTGTTTTCTTTGCCTAATAGGTGTGCATGCATATAGGTGTGTGCGCGCATGCGCACGCATGAACACATGTAGGTATATTGATTGGCAATTGGAAGGTGTTTAATTGAGATATCTAATACTCTGTGTGGGCGGGGGGGTTGGGTTTCAGTGAAAGAATTGCCTAATCAAAATTGTAAAACAAAAGTACGTACTTTAGAATTTTCAAAAGTAAGAAAAGAGAAAAGATTAACTTTTTATTTACATCGGCCTTTCTGTTCCATTAAAGAGTTCGACATATTAAATTTTTTATTAATCACTCGTCAATTGATTTTATATGATTAAAAGAAAATTTACTTAATGCATGGTGTCCTGTGATTAGTGGATGATGCATGGGAAGTTATCCATATCTAATTCTTTGATGATGTAGTTTATTTCTTTCTTTCCTCAGTTCTTGAATTGAATAGTATTATTATGGCATGGGTGCATAATATATCTATCAATCTTTCAAACTGTTTTTGATGAAGATAAGTTTGTCTTGAAATGGAATGATAATCAACAATGGATGACAGTGGAGACAGCACGAATGCTCATAATTTAAAAAAAAAAAAAATTGATATAATTTCTCATTAATCACAAGCCTAATCCAATCCAAAGACGACAAGAAATTAATAAGTTAAATTAGATGACAAAGATACCATTAAAATGCCGCACGAACAAATTGAAAATCACATGAGATGTAGTTTGACAGAAGATGTAAGGACGCAAATTATGGGGGGGACAAGAACAGTAAGTGCTGTTAAAGTTAGAGTTCTGGAGACACAGCATGTAGCAAGTTAGAATGAGTGGGAAACCTGTGGGGGCATTTGATTTAGCTTAAAGTTATATTGATTCAACTTTAAGTGATATTCATGCTGTTGACTTTAACAATTAACTCCCATCGTAACATATATTTGCGTAGATTAACTGTATTTTTATTGTTAGCTGTTAGAAAGGAGGAACCAAAAAAAAAAAAGACATTATTTTTTAAACATTTAAGCAGACCTTGGATGCTTGGTGCTTGATTAAGGCAAAAGTAGTTTTGGTAATGGAATCAACTACTCACTGGTCTCATTCGGAGGCATATTTATGACTTTGATCACCCGCATGTCAAGAATCAAACTCTTTCAATAAATCAATTATTGTTCTATTTATTTATTTATGCATTACAAACTAAAAACATTTAGAGGACCTTTTATAACATGGTTCGGTCCATTTAAGAAAGCCTACAGGCTCTAATCCAATAAAGCCCTCTTGGCCCAGAATGAGTAAAAATTTGATTTTCAATCGATTCCATCAGATTCAGACGTTTATATATAAATATATTCGAAGGAAGAGGGATTTGAGGTCAGGCAGGGTGGTATTATGAATGAAGGAAGCAAACAATCTAGAAATGTTGAATTTGAAACAAATCAAACTTTGACAGACTACAAATAATAACACGATGAGATATATTTAAAGGTTGAATTGGAATATATAGACCCCACAAAACATTGGGCGCAGCTTGGTTCAAACATTTGCTATTGCTTTTATTAATAAATGATTGGATTTATTGGATTAGCAATACCTTTCATCTAACCGGCAGTAGATAATTAGTCAAGATATACATGGGCTGGGCAACTTCGATTTTTCTTATAGCTGGGTAGCCAGGTAGCCCAGAATACGATGACTTCCTCTATGAAGGTTCAGTGATAACGCTCGCACGCAAAAGAGTTGGATTAACTTTGCTGAACTGAACTAGTAAGTATGGTTCTTAATTAATCTCTCACTTCCCCTATTGTTGATAGAGAGTTTGACTTTTATTGTAAAATGATCAATCATCTCTCCTTCCTTCTTTACTTTTCTCTTGCTACCCCAAATATTATAAATTGAAATAAATAAAAATATATAGAAAGCATGTAGACGTGATATTAAAAGCATTTGATTTTGAGTGAAAATAAGAATGGTCGATGCCTTTATTCATGACAACCGGCCACTTTATAACCAACAGATTGCTTTTGACTTTATTGATTGATCAAGCTGGAGGTACCTCTGTACTAATACAAACTTCTTGTTAACATTTACTATAATTGAACTAAAATCATGCACCTGACCTCAAAATTTGTTCTAAATTAAATGTACTCCTTAAACAATATTTTTTTTTAAAAAAAAAAAAAAAGAGAGAGAGAAACTTTTTGTTACTTCATAATACATCTTTATTTGATATGTTAATGAATTACAATAAACTCAAACTTTTAAAAAGTTTGGTTTTAACACTTTCGGCTATTCTTGATAAATAAAAATGAATAAATTATTTATCAAAAAAAAAAAAAAGAAAGATCATATAGTGGGTTTTATGTAATTATTGCATTACTTCTCCCTCGTTAGACAGAATGATCAGAATTTGGTTCTATGGACTGTAGTGAAATAAAGATGAAATGTTAGGGATGTTTGTGATACAAGAGAGTCAAACTAGTTGAGTAAAATAGATTTGTGAAAAGGTTAAGGACTAAAGTGATATTCCCTTTTAGAAATATTTTGCATTAATTTGGTTCACGCACATACTTCAATTCGACAGACGGTTGTGAATAATAGCAAACAAACAGCCAATCTAGAAAGCACGCGGGAAATCTGTGATTATAACACAAGTGAAGGCCATTCATAGAATCCGCAGCTAATTGGTCAATGAAAAAAGTCGTCAGTTTGACAAAATGCAAATCAATTCAATCTTACTCCAAGGTAGTTGGCAAAGTCATCAGGAGGGCCACATGTGAGAAATAAATGAGTCGTGAAAAGGTGGGAACCAAACATAAGGTAAATTAGCAATATCTCTCTCTTTCTAAATGTATAACAAACATTAAACATTTGGTCGTTAATTGTAACTTTATCTGAACTGGCTGCTTAGATTTTTCCCAAATGCCATTCCAATGGATTGATTGCCTGTCAGTTTCTAGATGCCATTGCCGGCCACCCAACATTATCACAGATATTTGTAAAGTAATTTGTGGGATGACGGCAGGATCCGAAAACCTTTCCTTATTTTCTAGTTTTCACATGTTAATTTTATATCTTCC
>CP135544.1:7071946-7084699 GCA_032402905.1 Khaya senegalensis | reverse complement strand
ATGAACGTACAATAACGCCCCTACTACGTTAAGTTTGACTTAATAAAGCTTGATTGAGGGACTTAATAAAATTTAGAAAACAAGTATGGATCTTTTTGTTGAATAAGCAAAACAGGCTACCTAAACTTAAGTTTCTAAAATAAAAAAAGTACTTCCATAAAACTTCCCTGCGGGGACTCTCTTCTTTCCAGCGCCGTCTCCCGTCTGTCTAATCCTCTATGTTTCCCCGCGGAGAGCTTCCTTCTTGTATCTCTCTTTCGTCTCTAATCCTCTGAATCTGTAGCAGAGGAAAAGTGTGTTAAGCCGAACAAAATAAAGTTTACGAATAAATAAAAACAAAGCCTAAATTGAGGAGAGTACATGGCTACGTCATCAAGTTCTCTAGTGGAGCCGTCACCGCGCCTCAAATCCGTCCGTCGTTGAGTCAAAGAGATAACAGTTATTGGATTGTGCGATAGCGTAGTCATCTGCCTGTTAGCTCCCGTTTCCCCGCCAAGCGTCTTTCTCTTCTTTCCCCTACCAGGTGCTAGAATATCAGTTTTAAGATGTCTAGTGTTGTCAAATTCTAATCTGAATAACTAGTAATTGTTGTTTTGAATTTTGGTGGATGAAGGTGGTCTAATGGAGTTGCACTCGGCGAGTCCGCATTTCGTTTATATAAGCCTGATTCTCGGAAACTGCTCACTTCTGTAGTTGGTGGTCAACGAATGCAATTTAATTGCACCTCTTGCTCGCATGTCCACCGTAGAAGTCGTTCCAGACTTATAAAATCCATACCACGAGCTTTCTGGATAAATCTGCTTTTCATTTACTTTTACACTGATTCTGCAAGTAATTTTCTTGAATTTCCTTCCTTCCTTCCTGCCTGCCGTTGAGATAGGACAGATTATGTTTTTAAAGCACCAGCATATTATTATTTACCAGTATCTTAGTTGTGTGATTCTAAATGCAGTACACTTACATTCTGAAATTAGCACTCCTGAAATTCATTTATTTTCCTGATTCAGCTGGTAATATAAAGCCTAAATAGTTGAAACCTTCTACAATGTCAAACTTCAGACGAAAAGAGGCTTGGCATAACTAAGCCTTAATTCGAATTCCAATTAAGCCATCCGACCTACAACGTAAAGCCTCTGTCACATGGCACTGTTGCCTCATTCAATGCTCGTCTTCTTGCTAACCAATGATAAAATGTAAGAATACTGCTAGCTTTACCATTATGATCCAGTTGTTATAGAAACTCTCGAAGATATTCTTAGGATAATTCCATTCTACCTGTAATTTTTATCCTTTGCATGCTCAAGATAATTTTTATTGGTTTTAATCTGTATAACTTTCAGGCGAAGCGTGGTCTTGTTCCCTGTGCGACTGTGGGTCCAGATGAGCCCCATGCCGTGAGTACAACCTGGCCAGATGGTATTGTTGAGAGATTGGATTTAGATCCATTATATCCTGAACTAGGAAAAGCAGAATTAGAGGCTTTTTGGAGTTCTGAACTTCCATCTCACCCAAAGTGGTACCAAGCACAATTGAAAAATGGGCTCCAGTATCTTATTCTACCAAACAAGGTTCCAGCACACAGGTATATCATGCTTTTAAGGATGCAGATGGTTGCAATAGAGTTTTTTAGCATTTGTAATTAACTGTTATTTGCATGAAAAATACCAGTAGCATTTGTTGGAAATTAAAAAAGAAGAGAAAAGATAATAAAATTCCTTGTTTCAGTTACATTTTAGTGTGTCAAGAAGATTTGTCTCATATTGATAGCATATTATTGATTACATATCTAATCTCTTTCACCCCCCCACACTTGAACTTATATAGAAATATTCTGGAATATGAGGTTTGGAGCACACATGGAAATTCATGCTGGATCAATTGATGAGGAAGATGATCAGCAAGGAATTGCACATATGATTGAGCATGTTGCATTTCTAGGAAGTAAGAAATGTGAGAAACTTCTTGGAACAGGGCCCCTCTCTAATGCTTACACTGATTTCCACCATACAGTGTTTCACATCCATTCACCCACTTGTACAAAGGTCTCTACTTTTTATTTTCCTATATGGGTTACGCCTATTATTATGTTTTTTGATCTGATTTTCTTCTAGAAGGTTTATGGCCATTTTTAATGGGACTGAAAAAAGGAAATCAGGCAACTTAATATTCCATTGTCAACGTGATTACTTTTTCCCATGCCTTTGACTAAGAAATCTGTGAAGAATTATGTTAATAATTACATTGCATATTATCTTGTGCATATTCAAATGTTCATAGCAACACAAAGTTTTGAATTATTACTGATCACGAGTTATGGATTTTGCAACTGATGTATAAGTTATTGAATTCATGTATTTTTTTTTCTTTTTGTTGGCTGTAATCAATGCCGTGTAACTGTATTCACTTGCATGTGATTGTGCTTGCCAGGAATCTGATGATGATGTATTTCCTTTGGTACTGGATGCCCCGAATGAGGTATGAAACATGGCATCTGTTGTATGGTCCACTTTTTCAAAAGATAACCAAACTGGAAGATGTTACATTTAGTGCCTCAATTTATTTATTTATTTATTTTTGTTTCTCTGATATGTACAGATTACTTTCCATCCAAAATTGCTTTCTTCTGGAATTGAAAAAGAACGCCATGCTATACTTTCAGAACTACAGATGATGAATACCATAGAGTATTGTGTTGATTGCCAGGTGTGGAAAATACATGTTTAGTTTTTGTTTGATCCTTTTTTTTCACTTTCCTGGTCAGTGTGAATGTTCTAACGTGAAATTCTTTGGAACTTAGTTGTTACAACATTTGCATTCTGAGAACAAGCTAAGCAAAAGGTTCCCAATTGGATTGAAAGAGCAGATTAAGGACTTGGATGCTGATAAAATAAGGAAATTCCATGAACGTTGGTACTTCCCTGCCAATGCAACCTTATACATTGTGGGGGATATTGATAATGTTTCGAAGACCATTGATGAGATTGAGGTATGCCATAAAGTATTCATTATGTATCTTGTGCGAGTAAATATGGATTATAAATTATTTATGGAGTCAGTGTCTTAACTATGATTTATTGCTTCCTCACAGGCTGTCTTTGGAAAAACTGGAAATGAAAATGAGACAGCTTCTGCTCCTACTCCTGCTCCTACTTCTAGTGCATTTGGTGTAATGGCTAGTTTTCTTGTTCCTAAGTTCTCAGTTGAGCTGCCTGGAAGTTTATCTCATGAAAGGTCATCAAATTCAGTAGATCAGTCTAAAATCATTACAAGGGAAAGACATGCAGTTCGTCCTCCTGTAGAGCATAATTGGTCCCTTCCCAGAAGAAGTTCAGACTTGAAGCCCCCCACAGATTTTTCAACATGAGCTGCTTCAAAATTTCTCCATTAATATGTTCTGCAAGGTTTGAATTCTGAATAGTTGAGTTCTACTTTGATTTGTCACGTTGTAATTATATTGTGGATTTTATCTGGGCTTCCCTTTCTCTGCTGTTCCTCAAATAATTTTATTTTGGAGTCGAAAGCATTATACCTCTATGTTATATAATGTTTTGAATAACTTGCTCAACATTTCTTGTTGTACGTAAAAGTAAACAGATGCCAGGGCTAGGAATAATTCTGTAACAAATGGGAAGAGTGACATCACAGGAATCTGTTTCTCTTAAGATAAATTTTTATGTGGAAAAGAGAGGGAGAAGTGCCACCAACCACAGTAGGAGAGTTAAAAAATAACTTTGGATCTTAGATGCAATAATTACTATGAAAAATTTTCATATTTCTGTGAACAATCATGTTTTGGTTTTGGCAAGTGTTTTGTGGCCTTGCAAACCTTTTGATTCTGCACGGAAAGTACTCAGTTTAGTATCAGTGATGTGGTTGGTCGCAGTAATGATTTTAGGCTTTTTAAATTAAGATTGTTGGACTAGATATGAGATTACAGTTCTACTTATTGTACAAGAGTTTTTTATTTTATTTTTATTTTCAGTATATTAACATTCAATAAGTTGTTTGTTGCAAAATTTGCTGCAGATTCCAGTGAATAAGGTTCAAACATATGGTGACCTGCGAAATGTTTTGATGAATAGAATATTTCTATCTGCTTCGCATTTTCAAATCAATACAAGTTACAAGGTGTGTTGGGATTTATGCATACAATTTCCAGAATGACTGAATGATGAACTTGCTAGTTCAGGCATCCTCAATTAGTCAGAGCTGTGTTTTGCTTGTAAATCTTCTCTAAGTTTTCCAAGTAAAAGAATTGTTTTAAGCCATGAATATGTAATGCTTATATTCTAAAGTTTAAATGGGTTGATTGTTCATTGTAAGTGCTGTTCACCAGTCACTTGGGAATTAATCAGTATGAAAAATAAGGATGCTGCCTCACTCTTGATGATATTAGTGGTTTCAATTGATTACACTGTTGTCTATCCTAAGTGTCAGTGGTGTTAGACTTTCGACTTGATATCATCAATGGATTTTAATGTCCTAACTTAGAGAGGTAGTACAGCTAAAAAAACTACTCTTCAAGCCAAACATTTGGAACTTTCTCACTGGAAAGATAGTGGACCTTGAATTATCGATTATAAGGCTATATGTTTGTATTATAAATGTGATTCCATGTTCTGTAGCACTTCAAGACTGTAGCTAATATGTAAAATTTTCAGAGTTCAAATCCGCCATGTACCTCTGTTGAAATGGATCATGGTGATTCTGGAAGGGAAGGATGCACAGTCACAACCCTCACTGTAACTGCAGAACCCAAGAATTGGCAAAATGCAATTATAATTGCTGTTCAAGAGGTTCTTACTTTCTGATGTTATCACCGTCACTGACAACCTCAATCTTTTACTGATTCTGATGGCGTTTTCATTATTTCTTTTGGTTAATTATACAATGCTGTGATTGAACAAGTTTAAGGAGAAGAAATAATCAATTTTCTTCAACATCTTTTTTTCTGGATTGAACCTTTTACTTTTCCCCTTCTATTTCTATTCATGAAACATTTGCCAGTGTTTTATTTTATAAGAACAAACATAATCACTAATTACATTAGGCCTTAGCAGGCACTGCATGCTTTTGTACAATTTCGGTTGGAGGAAGAAAACGTTGTTGTCAACTTCATTTTCATTTTCTGTGTATATTTTGCTGTTATATGATACATTCTGTTTAGCTCAGGTTTGAAGGCTTAAAGAATTTGGTGTCACCAAAGGTGAATAAACTCGCTACATGGATTCACCACTGGAAGACAGTGAACACCTCACAGCTATGATTGATAATGTGGCGTCTGTTGATAATTTGGATTTCATTATGGAGAGCGATGCCCTAGGCCATGTAGTGATGGATCAGAGACAAGTACATGCAAGTCTGGTTTCTGTTGCTGGAATGATTACTCTTGAAGGGCTAAGTTATACTATTAACAATGAGCCTAACTATGAGCAGTTGCCTTTGTGCTTTCCTCTTTTTTCATCTACAAATATAGAATTAACTTTTTAGTTATCAACTTGACAGTCAGAAATGTACTAATCATCTGGGCACAACATTATGCTAAGTACATTCCGTGTATCTAGAATAGAGCAATGGGTTTTGCATCTCTTTTTGCATGGTTTACTGATTGCTCAAATTTTTTCCCTTAAAATAATCATTGTCTTTATATTTTGTTTTTTTACATTGCACTCTTGTTTCCCATTGTCACTTTTCTGATTCATATCTGCTCATAAGTCAAGTGAAGGAAATAGGCTAACTAAAGTTTTCTTGAAAAATATTTCATATTAATTTTTACTTCTGTTTCAACGTATTAACTTCTTCTGTGTTGGAGATATGTTGAAACCATCATACGGATGCCGGTGCATAATTGGACATTCATGAGTGTATCAATGTCTATAGCTTACTAAGTTATCTTGCATGCTAGTGCATGTGGTACCTTGCCCATTGCATTTGTATATTTTCACCATCAAAATTTCTCATCATTATTTCTTGTCATCTTAACTCATTGATGGTGTAGGTTAACTTCATTGGTTCCAAGGTGTTAGAATTTATCTCGGACTTTGGAAGACCTTCTGCACCCGTTCCTGCAGCAATTTTTGCATGTGTTCCAAAGAAAGTTCATGTTGATGGAATTGATGAAACTGAATTCAAGATATCCTCAAATGAGATTATAGATGCCATAAAATCAGGACTCTAGGAGCCTATTGAGGCTGAGCCAGAGGTGACTGCCCTTAGTAACTTCTCTTGATTAAAACTTGGTAATTCATTTGAATTGTGTATTTATGAGAAAGTCCTATTCAAAATATTTTGGTTGAGTTAATTTCATTGCTCATTTGTGCAGCTCGAGGTTCCAAAAGAATTAATATCTCTGTCAGAGTTAGAGCAGTTAAAGTTGCAGTGTGCAGGCCATCCTTTTTCGCTCTGAGTCCTGAATTAAATGCACAAAAGTGCATGACAAGGAAACCAGGATCACTCAACTTCGCCTTTCCAATGGAATTCCTATTATAAGGTATGGTTTATGTTTCTTTCAACAAAATTTTCTCTAGTATATGGTTGGAGTTGGGTTATTTTATATGTATATTTGTAATTTAAGATCTTTTTAGTGGATGGATTTTTTTATTAAGCAGATATTTTGTTGAGTAACAATTCTGTTTTAAGGTTGTGTTTTTCCTTGGGAGTGCTGTTAGCATTCCATTCCTCTCTTCTAATGTTATAATCTCCAGTCCCCATTACTATGAAGTACATATCATTAGGTTGGTATTGTTCATTGAATTGAAAAGAGAAAGATGGCATTGATCCATGGCTCAATTTTATCTTGTGTTCATATGGATGGGGTATGTGAATGTGTACTTGCATGTATCTTTTTCCATCATACCTTTTTTTTTTTTTTTATTTTTTTTTTTATGTTTCAGATTTCTAAAAGTGAAGCTCAAGGAGGTATGATGCGGCTTCTAGTTGGTGGTGGCCGAGCAGCTGATAGTTCAGAGTGAAGAGGAGCTGTTGTTGTGGGTGTTCGAACTCTCAGTGAAGGTGGTCGTGTGGGCAACTTTTCGAGGGAGCAGGTAACGGGAGTCATATTCTGTTGTTGTTTCTTTTTTTTTTTCTCACTTTTTGTTATTTTATGAGATTATTGTAAAGTGCTTTATTTTCTCCAAGCAATATGCATTAGTGGAGCCAAGATTTTGTTTGGGTGGAGGCAAGAACTGATTGAATAATTATGAATCATAAGATTTGTGGGATTTTGCTGCAAAATTATACTTTGAATAAAGACATAAAAGCTAGAAGTAACATTCTGGTTAGGTTGGCGCAAAACTGCATCCATTAATAGAACCATTTCTCTCATTCCTTGTAGTACCATTTTATCCTATTAGTCATGCAGAAGTAACATTGCTCTGATTGTTTTAAATTTGATGTATTAGTTTCCTTAACAGAATGAACCTCTTAGTCCATTTCTCTGATTGTTTAAATACTATCCTATAATGTAATTTAGCAGTTGCAATTCTTCTCTGCACTATCATTGCTCCACCCCTCGGTATGCTAATTGTCTTGTTTATGGTCTTATTTTATTCTCCAGGTGGAAATTTTTGGGTAAATCACCTGATAAATTGCTCTTTGGAGTCCACAGAAGAATTTATTGCTATGGAATTCTGTTATACTCTAAGAGACAATGGAATGCGTGCAGCTTTCCAGTTACTCCATATGGTGCTTGAGGTATCTCTGATTCTCTGTCAATGACAATCATAACCTTTATGCTGTTAATATTCCATCTTTCTTTTGGCATTGTGCAACCACAAGAGAGCAATCATATTAGCTTGAATATATGCACTTAATTATGATATAGTTATTTGTCCTATTCAATCAGTTGCATAATGGTGGTTGATGACTTCCAGCACAGTGTCTGGCTGGATGATGCATTTGACAGAGCAAGACAGTTGTATCTGTCATATTACCAGTCCATTCCCAAAAGCTTGGAATGCTTAACTGCTTGCAAACTCATGTTGGCAATATTGAATGGAAATGAATGGTTTGTAGAACCTACGCCAAAATCATTACAAAATTTAACTCTGAAATTGGTAAAAGATGCAGTGATGAATCAATTTGTGGGTAATAACATGGAGGTGGGTAGTTATCTATTGTTGAAATCTTTTTTTATGAAAATTGCTTCTGGACATGACATTTCTTAGCATTTAAGGCTGCTGATTACTCAGGCAAGTATAGTTGGGACTTCTCGGAAGAGGAAATTGAATCTTGTATTCTTGACTCTCTAGGCACCATTAGAGCAACAAGTTATTCAAAGAGCGAGCATGAATTTAGTCCTGCCTTATTTCGACCATCTCCATCTGATTTGCAATACCAACAAGTAAGATTCAAATCAAATCTAAATTTCATTATTACATGTCATTTCTGATTTCCTGCGAACACAAAAATCTGGAATCCATATCAAGTATAGTGTTTAAGCATGTAGCTAAGTTTGGTTTCTTCTTAGAAGTTTGAATACTGATTGATTATAAGTTTCTTCTAAAAACCATATGAATGGTCCTTTATTTGCTTTTAAGCAGGTATTCTTGAGAGACATAGATGAAAGAGCATGTGCCTACATCGTGGGTCCTGCACCAAATCGCTGGGGTTTTACTGTTGATGGCAAGGATCTTCTTAAGTCAATTAATGATACTTCAACTACCTTTGGTAAGTTTACGAAGAAAAATGGAGGACTATTGTCCGACCAGGTGTCATTAAATGTTGTCCACCATGTTTCTAGAAGTCCATTGGGATCTATTTTTTGGATGTCAGAGGTTTACGTGGAAATGTCAAAACATTTGGACAAATTAGACGATAATTGGTACTGCACAATAAATTCCACTTGGTATATTGATGCAAACTTGGAGATACTATACCATAGGTGTTGGCGTCCAGATTTCTGTCCCAAATTTTTCCGCGGTTCAGGGGCGTTAGTGATTGGTAATGGTATGCTTGTTAGCTGCTCTGATGCTTAAAACTTGAGTTCCCTGCGAATTGTTGTCCCTAAACTGAACTTTCGTGCTCAATTGATGGTATGGTGATGCGTTGAAGAGGCAAGACAACTCTTAAGCCTCACACAACTCTTAGGCAAGGAAGACAACTCTTAATCTTGACCTGAGCCCAAACGAACCTAAGACAACTCTTAAAAATTGGTCGAAAATAAGAACATGTTGGGTAGTTTGCGGCAAAAGCTGCAGTATTATTAAAAGTTCTAAAAAGATGTTGATTGCATGATGAAGGGCTATATTTATAGTCTTGAGTTGCTTATTCGTTCCTATTTTGTTCTCCTAATTTGACTATGACAAAGATACCTAAATAAGATAGACATATAAAGGAAACTTCCTATTTAACTAAACAAGAAAGATTAATAAAGGAATTGCTTGCAGATGCCCAATTGTTGTCAAACTTCCTGATTAGCAAAATTTTCTGTTGTTGTTGACATTCTTGTTTGATGCGGATTCTTTATGCTTTTGCGGACAAGGCCAAGCTCTGTGTGGGCTTTTTCGTGGGCTGGATCGTGGGCCTGCGTGGTGCCTTGTGTGCCCATTTCTTCGCACATGCTAGCCTTCGTGGCTACGCGTGTTGCTTTTCGCTGCTCTCGATACTTTCGTTGACGTTCGTGCTCCTTTTGCCTTCTCAGGTCCTCAACAATAGGTGGTGAATTCTGTTGTGGTTTTAGTTTGGAACAGTGAAGCCGTGGAAGATTAGATGCTTTGCTATGAATTGAATTGAATAAATATTCCTATGTTGGGTTATTCTAATTTTTGTTTTAAGGTATTTTTATTTCTGGAGTTTTGGTTGCTTCTACTTTGATAGGACCAATCCATTTATGGTTAGCTGCAATGCTTACAGATATCCAACCAAGATTCAAGGAATCGGTTGTGGAGGGGAAGGATGCTGAGAAGGATCAACTAACAAAATTTCGTACTCATCCACTTTTCTTTGGGAAAACAATGGGGCTGCTGGCTGAGATCATAAATTCTAGGTAATTCTTCCAGCAGCACTGCACAGCCAGCATATTGTAGAACTGATGCAAAAATGTTTTGCTTCATGCTGTTACATTTTCTTGTATCAATGTACATGAGCATGAGCAAGTCTGCCGTTTGTAGATTGTTTCTGGTTGATGTGCCTTTATATTTATAAATATATATGAAAGAAGGATAAATAACAACCACATGAACAATCTGTAGATTCCTTTTTTTCTGCCAACAATTTCTCTGGAGCTTTTTCCTGTGGAAGAAAAAATAGTGACGAATTGCAATTGTTTAGAGTTTAAGAATGCACATAAAATTTTCCTGACACTAGAAATGCACTTCCAAAATGTTATATAATGCTCATAAAAATTTTCCTTGTGCTTTTTACAACAGTCCAGGATTCTCTTGGATTAATTTATGATGTATCATTTGAATTAAACTTGTTTGACAGACTTAAGCTTGGATGGTATGTGATTTCTGTAACATCAACCCAGGCAAGGTGAGATTTCAGTTTTCATGCACCTGCCATTGATGCTCTTCCGTAATCTCTGCCCTCTTTACCAGCTCTGGGTCTATTTCACATCTAGGTACATAAATCCATTGATGCGTGCAAGAATGTTCTTGGAGGTTTGCATAGCAGAAGGATTGTCAATAGGGAGTTGGACTGGGTTAGTTGTTGCACATTTATCTGAATATTCTATTTTTTCCCTTCTTTGTTTTGGGTGAATCTGTAGTATAGTTAATGTAATGCATCTGTTGCAATCCACAGGCCAAGCGAACCCTCCTCATGAGACATGAAGCTGAAATTAAGTCAAATGCTTATTGGCTTGGCTTGTTGGCTCACCTGCAAGTTTCTTCTGTTCCAAGGAAGGTACTTTGCAAATTTCAGTCAAAAGTTCATTCAAACAAACAATATTTATAAATTTTTTTTATAAATATAGACCTTTTTGTGTGGCCGTGATGTGCAGGATATGTCATGCATTAAAGAACTTCACTATATGAAGCTGCTTCTATTGAGGACATTTACCTTGCCCATGAGCAGTTGATAGTTGATGATGATTCTTTATATTCATGCGTTGGTATTGCTGGGGCTCAGGCCAGTGATGAAGATGCTGCTAAGGACATAACTTTCTGGTTTTCTTCATGCCTACTGCATTTAGATTAAGTTGAATTAATTGCTTCTGCTTGTCTTGTTATTGTACTTTTTTTATTAGATAATAATACTTTTAATAGCCAGCCACCAGAGTTTGGAATCTCTGAAAACTGCTGTAGATAGTCAGAGTCTACTGTCATCTCTCATTGTTCGGACTTATTTGTCATAATATAATGAGCCTTGTTACTGGAGGCATTCCAGACATGAAATAGCTCGTTCCTATTCTATCAAAAAATAAAAATGAAAAAAAAAGCGCTGCTTATTCTTTGTTTGTTACCATTAGATCTGTTCAGGAATTTGCTACATGCCATAGAAACCTTAGATAGAGTTCTGTTTTAAGTATGATTTCACAAGTCTCTTCTTCTCAATTACATGAATTTTATTTGGTGCAGCTTGTTTAGAGGAAGAATCTGATGAAGGCTATCCGGGAGTTATTCCTGTGGGCCGTGGGTTGTCTACAATGACACGGCCAACAACATGACTTACATAGATCGGGCTATTGTTCTTGCATAGCGAGAAGATGTTGTTCATTAGATGATACGGTCCTTACTAGCACAAAATGTGTGGAATATGATTCTGTCGCTGTATTTTGCTTCATATCAACTTAAACAGGGATTGAAGTTCCTCGGGCCTGCATCTTTAAAATTCTAAATTGTAGCAGTGGCATGCCTTGAAAAGGCTGTTCTTGAGGAAATTGGACTAGAAGACACGATAAGAGAAAATTTTGTAAACTTTCCGCTAAATGGATGGTGGGAGTGCTATTTAGTTTAATTTATCGGATCTTTATTTTTGGAGAGGTCTTCGGATCAAATTCCACTCACATCAAGATTGAACATCAGGGAAAAGGAACGGCATGGAGAATGGCCTTTATTTGATTATTTTTGGTTATAGTTGGTGGTGGTGGTGGTGTTATGATTTTCTGGGTAATAAGAAGTGGTACTCGTTCTTGCATTTGCTAGGTGAGGCTGGCATGACCTGACGGGACAATGCAATTCCCAAATTGATAACAGGAAGAAATAAACAATTATATAGAGCAGCTATGCCAACTTCACCTCGGACGGGGTGCAAACAAAGAGGCTTCCTCTAAAACGTGGATCAAGTTATCATAGAATTTTCAACTGTTAAATTTGTGCTTTTCACCAATCAGCGAAAAGCAAAGTTCGAGGTATTAGTATTACATTTACATTCAATAGAAATTGTCTTAATTCATTAGATTTTGTTACCAACAAGTGGCAGTGCAGGATGTATTAATTGACAGGAAGATGCCGATTTTCTAATTGTACACTAAAATACCAGAGGTACGAATATTAAAAGTTTAATTTAACTCAAATTTTTTTTTTCAATTGCGCGGGCCCGACTTTTATTGATTGCCAATTGAATATTTACGAGAAATGTTAACTTTGGAATGCGTCTCAAGTGATATTTTTTATTATTGCATTGTACCACGTTTGCATTTGTGGTTATTAATTAATTTTTTCTCAAAATTTTTTTATTTAAAGTTGTGTTTGTTTTTAAGAAAGAAAAAAAATAAAAAAAAAGAGAAAAGAAAAAGATAATAAATATATATTTTTTATTTATTTTATGAATAGAATAATAAAATGAATAAATTTTATTATATTTTATTCA
>CP135544.1:6998860-7071692 GCA_032402905.1 Khaya senegalensis | reverse complement strand
TTAAAATATAAATTTCTCACTAATTATGAAAAAATTCATATTTTTTTACTTTAAAAAAAATAATTTTTATTTATTTTTTATTTATTTTTTACAAAAAAATAAAATAATTTAAATTATCTCTTCTTTTTCTTTATTTTCTTCCTTCTTTTCTTAAAAACAAACAAAGCCTAAGAGTAACGCAAGGGCGGTGGATTTTAATTGCATTAACATGCTTGTTGTAAAATTAAATTGAATCACGGTCTACAGTACTTCCATTGTAAAAGGGATGGCTAATTAAGCGTGTTCTAGTTATTTGGTGGCGCAACCCTTCTATATTATTAGCGAAAATTTATAAAAATGGAGCTGTGCAGGTCAAGTTTTAGGAAACCCCGCCCTCTTTTTTAAGAGTTTTGAAAGTAATCAAATTGGCAAGGATTTCCCTTCCCTAAGCGAAGAAGGATTTTTAGGTGTAATTCTCACCTACTATCTATAAAATCGGTAGTTGCCCCCCTTCTTCGTCCACCGGCTACTCTTTCGCTTTCTTTTAAGTATTTCGCACTTCGCTTATATTAACCAAAATCCGCTAAAGTTCTTGGAAGATTTGATCATGGAAACCGGAGGCAATTCCCTTCAATCTGTAGCAGCAGCAGCAGACGGCAAGAAGAGAAAGATCTGTTATTTTTACGACCCAGAAGTTGGTAATTACTATTACGGTCAAGGTCATCCAATGAAACCTCATAGAATCAGAATGACTCATGCTCTCCTTGCTCACTACGGCTTGCTTCAGCACATGCAACTCGTTAAACCTTCTCCAGCTAAATACACCGATCTTTGCACGTTTCATGCCGATGATTACATCGACTTTCTCAAATCTGTTACTCCTGATACTTGTCAAGATTCAATCACCCAACTCAAACGATTTAACGTCGGCGAAGATTGTCCAGTTTTTGATGGTCTTTATTCTTTCTGTCGAACTTATGCCGGTGCTTCTGTTTCTGCTGCCCTTGAGTTGAACCAAGGGCTTTCTGATATTTGTATTAACTGGGCCGGTGGACTTCATCATGCCAAGAAATCCGAAGCTTCAGGTTTTTGCTATGTTAATGACATTGTGTTAGCCATTCTTGAACTTCTTAAAGCGAACGATCGTGTTCTTTACGTAGACATTGATGTCCACCACGGCGACGGCGTAGAGGAAGCCTTTTACACAACCAACAGGGTTATGACTGTTTCGTTTCATAAGTATGGAGATTATTTTCCAGGCACGGGACATAAGAATGATTTTGGAGTTGGAAGGGGGAAATACTATTCTCTAAATGTTCCACTTGCAGATGGGATTGATGATGAGAGCTACCACTATTTGTTCAAACCTATCATGAGTAAAGTAATGCAAGTTTACAAGCCCAGTGTTGTTGTCTTACAATGTGGAGCTGATTCTTTGTCTGGTGATAGATTAGGTTGCTTTAATCTTTCAATCAAAGGTCATGCAGAATGTGTTAGATTCATGAGATCTTACAATGTTCCGCTGTTGTTGTTGGGTGGTGGTGGATACACAATTCGAAATGTTGCTCGTTGCTGGTGCTATGAGACTGGTGTTGCACTTGGGATCGAACTTGAAGACAAGATGCCACAACACGAATATTTTCAGTATTTTGGTCCGGAGTATACACTTCAAGTTGCCCCAACTAGTATGGAAAACAAAAACTCGCGGAGACAGTTGGATGAAATCAGAGCAGAGCTTCTCCACAATCTCTCAAAGTTACAGCATGCACCAAGCGTCCAGTTTCAGGAGAGACCTCCTGATACCCAGTTTCCAGAGGTTGAAGATGAAGATCCAGATGATGGAAGTGAAAGATGGGATTCTGATGACAAGGCTGCTGATTGAGAGTCTTATTCTTCGCTTACATAGAGTTTTCTTTCTTTTTATTTTTTCGGTGTCTTCGCTTTTGGCACAGAAAGCTTTTATCAGGCCGAGTGAAGAGAGTGTTTTTGATCTGACTGCAAAGAACTGGCATGTTTCAGTGTAATATCTTTCTGTAATGAATGAAACTGATTTCAAAAATTTAGTCTCGCATAAACTTCGTTGCTTTTTTTTTCTTCTAAGATTATTATTTCTTTTTTACTAGTTTATTCTTGGTTGGTTGCTCACTTGGTTTCAATTTGGTAAATTCTGTTCTGCCATATTATAGGAAGGGCCAAATTAATAATGACTTCTATTCATGTAAGAAATATTTGGGGCTTTACCTTTTAAGTATGAAGAATGTGTATCAGAGGCTCTTCCATTCTGCACAAATGCTTTAGAATCATCCTAGAGAATTTGAATGTTAAAATTGATTAGAAGTGCGAGTCAAATGTTCATCTCCTTGTGATCCCGTCTTCTTCAAAATTTGATTTTGATGGGTTAGCAACTTCTACTTCCTTCTTGGAACAAGACCATCTGTCTTGCTTGCTACTTATTCTTCTTCTGGGAAAATGGTTAATGTGTTTAGTATAGACAAAGCCACCCTTAAGAAAGTTTAAACTTCAGACTATCCCTTAACTTGGTCCAACAAAGTCAAAAACTGCAAACCACCTCTTCCCGATAGCAAGCAGATCGTAACGTTTGTCCAAATGGGTTGATAAGAGCATGCTGATAGAACTTTCCATGTGCTACAGTCAACCAAAGTAATTATATACATCACAAATGAAACGCACAAGACAAACGCACAAGACAAAAGCACCTACAAATATAAGTAGGGCTAGATTAAAGTCGTGGTGGATGTCCTCCAACAATTCACTAGGAGTTTAACCAAATATGCACAATTAGATGTAGCAATATGTAACTGTGAGCGAGGAAGAAGTTAGGATCACTGAGGGGGAGAGTGACAGAGATAGAAAGAGGGAAAGATATGGTTAGATCACAGGCTAAGATCATTCCATCTATCACAGAGGTTCCAAACAGAAAAGTTTTTAATAAAAGAAACCAGCAAATTAATACACATGCAAACAAGTGATAAATAGTGCCCTGGGTCTGATCTTCAGCGATGCCATGCAAAATCTCCTCTGCCTTCTCTTAAGCTTCTCCCTCTCCTATAGTCAATTTCAGCATCAGAAGTTGACAAACCTTGGTGATATTTTCTGCTGTTTCTGGATGATCTCATCTTTGAAAATATATCCTCTTCATCCGTCAGGACTTGATTATCAGGTGTACTAGATCCAGAGACATAGCCAGGTTGCCTTGGTTTTTTTTCTGAGTCATGCAACAAAAGAACATTATTGCCTGCAGGTCACAGGATACAGGAAAACGGCAATGGGAAGGAGATCCAATAACAAGGAACAGAAAGCCTTAGAAGACAATATCAGTCAAGCAGTTTTGTCCATTTAAAAACACCCTTACCCCACCAGCATCTCAAATATTAAACCAAACTCCGACCTAATCTTGGTGTAGGTAGGATTAAATGATATGATACAAGTCTGACAAATGTGATCTATCATTTTAGTTATAAATAAAATAAAGGTTGAATGCACAAAAATGATCCACATTATTTGAGTAATAAATAACATACATTCCACACAAATGTCAATGCAGTTAATTGCCAAAGGCAAAAAACAAATTATAGTAATTTCTATAAGGTTAAGATTAAACTGTGGCTTTTCTAAGGCTCCAAAATTTCTTTTACTTCCCTTTTCATGGTTTCCTAACAGAGCAGTAGAAAATTGTAGATCAAGTAAAGAGAGTTCACCTTCATATCCATTACATGACAATGCCAATTCATGGCGAATGCCCCCATCCACAAGATCTGATTCAGATTTAGGGCTTTTCTGACTCAACAAGTTTATTTCTGTTCCCTGTGCTGTTGATCCTTCATCCCCCAACACAGGTTTTAAACTTTCTTCAAAGGAAGGTTTATCACAGCTAAATGAAGTCATAGTAAATGAGTCCTCCATTACATCAGTGATTTCGACATACTGAGTGGTAGTGATGATTTCATCTGCACTGAAACCAAACGAAGCCCTGTAAGCTTCTAATTCTTCCACATCTTGCTTGGGACTCTTGGTGTGCTTGTTTTGATGCCCATTTGCATTACTAGCATAAGCATCTGAATCCTTGGAAACGCTTATCCTCCCGCCAGTATGAGGAAATGGTGGATTGTGATCCAGATAGAACTGCGCAAATGTAGCAGGACAGAAAAAATTTGTGTCTTGAGAGACCCTGGAGCCACCATTGGCGTCATGCACATACAGTCTGCCAGAACCACTCCTTGAATATTTTTCATTCTTGGGAGAAACTGAAGGATCCCAATGGGAAGGGAACTCCTGCTCAGGAAAAGATGAAGATAGGCAGTCACCAGAAGTCCTTGAAATTGGTGATATAAGACTGCTTGCAGGACTTCCAGGATAAAGTGAATATGTTGCCTGAAGATCGTTTGCAGCAATGTAATTAGTCTTGTCAGTTCCTTTTAGATCCATAGAAGATGTAAGGAATCGAGCAAAAGGCACATCTGGAGAAGAAGGAGTAGTGAGGTGCGCCAACTCTGGCGGAGGAGTGAGAGGAGCTGTGGATGGCTCGGTTGTGAAGGTTGAGAAAACAGGAGGTGAAACCAGTTGTGTTTCATGGGCATATGGCCCAGTGGCAAACATTGTGGATGAAGGACCACCAGGTGAGTTGGCAGATAACGACAAGAAGCAACTTGGTGACTGAGCCGTAGAAGGAAGTGCAGAATTTGTAAAAGAGGCTGGTGAAGAAGGTGGAGCTAGAAGCGATGGAGCTAACGTTGGAGGTTGGTTGGGCATCCCAGCTGCTTGAGGTCCATTTGGCTGCACAGCAGATGCATTGCCTTCGGGCACACGAGATGCAGGTACAATACGCTTTCCACCCTTCTGTGTACCAAAACAAGAGAATGCCCCCCAACATCCTCCCCATCTCTTTCGCTGTCAATAAAGTCGAACACCATTAAGACCACATTGCTCAAGGAAATATAAAACCAGAAGAAAACTAATTAGAGAGCAGCCATTCTCAAAAAGTTATCATTAGATTTAAGGTGGCAAGAGTTTTCTCAATGTGAGCAAGTCTCGGAAATTCAGGTCTAGAATCATATGTAAGAATTTATGAGTGAAACCTACTTATGCATGTAAGCAAGCATTGCAGTATCTAAGGTACACAAAACTACAAATGTTTTTGTACTGCTGACAAGAGATCTAGAGCTAATAAACCTAATTGTCATATATAATGCATACGTGAGTTTATAGAGGTGTGTGCATTGTGTGCGAGAGAAAGGGCATGCTATTATCTTTATATGATGTGATTTATACAAATCATGCTCCTAAGTATTTCCAAACAACTGCAGATTGTCTCAATTAAAACCCAAAGAAGTAATCCCAGCAAGGCTATGGATCATTGCCAAACACAGTTTTGACAATGAATGGCCTTTAATGAAGCCCACAGGTCAACAAATTGAAAGGCCACACTTGTTATTATTGGTTTCTAAAGTTTCTAAGATGTGTTCCATACTTTGACAATGATTTAAAGTTCAACTAATCTCATAACGTAATTCGTGGTCTTCACAGTACATACGATAGCTCAATTCTCTGTAAGGCCAATAGATCTATCAGGGATTTGACACTATACTTAAAGCCACCCCCAAGCGTCATGTTCGACCAATTTCAGGCAGTGTTTGCACATTGCAGCAACTAGTCTGATGTTTAAATGAATGGAAAAAGAAGAAAAAAGGAAACTTCTTATTATAAACTTAAGTGCATAAATTTAAAGCTCTATTAGTTTATTAATACAACTTCTTAGAAGTTGACGGTCCATTTCGTACAAACTAACCTGAAGATGATAGCTTAAGCAGCAGCTAATGCATGAAGTATACAGCAGACAAAATTAAGGAAAAGGAAAACAAAATTGGTAGGTAAAATTTAGATCATCAGTTAGACAGCAGAAGAGAATAATTGTAGCGTGAAATCGATGTCAGATCAGTCAAACATTGAAACAATACTATACCAACAAGGAATTCATAGATCTGAAGAAGAAGGGAAAGTAAAGAAGTCAGATCTGGCTTACTAAAATGCTAAAGGATATTACTACTAGAATTGAAGAATGAGAAACGCACCCGTTCTTGCTGAGGGAATCTATTCTGCTCAGACCCCATTACTCAAACTCACACACTCGAGCTTTCCACTGTTACTACTACCACAATACCTACTAGTTTAAGTAAAATTAGGAAGAAAAATAAGCAGATTTTGAGGTTGTTCAACAGCAAATCTCACATTTCTTACTTTGTTTCCTCTGCCTTTGTTTCTTGTTCTTCTTTGTTATGATTGATTGTAATATTTAGATTAAACCAATCAACCAAGTGTGCTTACTTTTTAGAGGGGGCCTTTAACCAGAAGCTGACACCATGTAGATTTTGCTCTTCTGATACAAGAAGAGAGAGGGGGAAATAAATAAATAAATAAATAAAAAGAAAAAAGAAAGAGAAAAAGAAAAGGATTGATTGATTGATTTTATTATTATTATTATTATTATTTCTTATTCTGATTAATTAATAGAAATCTAAGGACAAGGAAAGACAAAAGCGAAGCAAAGCAAAGAAGACTCCAGCGATGGAGATGGTCAGAGAAACAGTCCAGGAATAACACACTCACTCATTTATACTAGTTCTAGTTGGTTTGTTTTTGTTTTTGTTATTTTTTTTCTTAATAGTAACTTATTTACAATGATAATAATAATAATAATGCAATGTAACGTTAAAGAAAGAAAGAAAGAAAGAAACTACGTGAGAAATAAGGAGAACAAAAGAGAAAAAGAAAAGAATGGTTCTTGGCACGGCATTAAAGTTAGAGCAGCTGCTGGGGGGTAGGGGTGTTTGGGTATGGGTCCTGTCCTCAATATGCGAGGGAGGGACCGTATGATATGATCAATTTTAATCGCAAATTGCAAAATTCTGCATTCTACTTACTCCAACAAAGTGTGTGCCGTGTCCGCGCCCACTTATTTCTTTTTGCCCTTTTCTTGCTTTTCTCTTTTTCGTTGCTCAAAACATTTCACATTTGTCACACCAACTAAATATTATTAAGCTTGCTTGAGCACTTAACCAAATAATTGATGTTTAGCCGCTCGCCTGGTTCTATCTAATACATAACACGTTTGTAACTTTTGTTCTTTAGTAAGTTTTGCCGTCAGCTTCCTTTATCCCACGCTATGATCCCTACTCGATTAGCCCGAAATATTAGTTGATCTTTCTTTTCCGTTTACTAATTTGGTTCAGAAATTGATTCGAACTGGGCTTCCATGTGTCCAATAACAGCTAGGGCTTCGCTCGCTTTATCGGTTGGGATTCGAGAGTTATTTTCACTTTTACATCCTTGCAAATTCCCAAGATACTTTGCCCGCAATGTAGCCTTGGAAAGGAAGAACATACAAAATCCATTTTCCCCAAACAAAATGATCATTTCTTTTTCCAAGGAAGCAGTGTAAACACAGAAACTATTCTGAATCTTGATTCCCTTCCATGGCCAACTTACTTGCTAGGCAGCGGCCACCAGCTTAAGCAAATTCATCCATAGATTCCATTCATCTTCTTTACTTGGATCTAACAGTTAATTCAGTAACTACACATAACATTGTTTGCCAACACAGGATGCAGAAAGAAATTTGAAAATTAAATAACTGTGTGTGCTGTTAGGATAAAGAATTCTTATTTGTTACACACTTCATGTACTATTATATTATTTTCAATTAAAAGATTAAAATTGTATTATATATATATATTAATTATGATATATTAATTACACAAATTAAATTTAATTTAAACAAATTAAACTATATTAATCTAATAGTTAAAAAATTAATACAAAAAATTATGCAAATATCAATCCATTCAAACAAAATAAAACAAATAAATCTCCAAAAATAATCTCATTGGATGATCTTTTCTCGTAACAAATTATGGAGTTGCAAATTTTACTCATACAAAATCTTAAGGAGAAATTTTTTAATTTATATTAGAAGATAAAAGTAAAATAAAGTAGAATAGGATAGAGTGAGATTAATATGTGTAAAAACTTTAAAAATAAAATAATAAGAGGGACGTATGGGCAATTCTACTAGTTTAGATTGACACGATTCGCTTTGTAGTAAGAAAAATGCTCAAAATACAATAAATGTTGGGGTCTACCTTACCAAATATGGATTATCATGAAACTTAAATGTACGTTAAACTTGCCTTGTGCACGTGCACGTCCTTGCTAATATAGTAGTACACCACATGCATGCACGAGTGTGCGTTTATATCTAAGATTAATATGACAAATAGAATTACCTACGTCCAGTGTCACTTATCAAGATAAACTACGTCCAATAGACATTGTTTGGAAGTTTAATCGTGTCCACAACCCTCCTCCTTTGTCCGGGCTTGGGACCGGCTGCGTGGAGACAGGCGGAGTTACTAGTTGGCCGATTGAATTCAAATCAGCAGCTACAAAACCTTGAACAATATGAGCCTAAGGCCGGCCTAGATGTATCTGCATGAGATAAACCGAGGGCGTCTTTTCTCTTCCAAACGAGCCTGGCGTAAAAGGAGTTTTGGGGGGCTTCTCCGTAACTGGGCCCACCACCGAAAAAGCATCAGGAGAAGCATACCAAAATAGGCAAACATATATAACACAATGTCATCTAGAATATGTAATAAAACAACTATTCAAGATTTCATTGAATTTTTATTTGAGTTTATATTAAGTGTTCATTGGTTTGAACACATTTTATGATACATGTAATCATATCACCTCAAATTAGTTATTAATATATCAATATATTAATCCATTTCTCTCCATGCAAATACCTTCAAAATGGTTGCTGTCCATACAACAAAATGAACAAGCACAAAATTGAATACATGATTATCTTTTTGTTGTACAACAAACTACATTATGTTGTTTTAAAAATATATTTGTAATTGTTGTGCTTTTGTTAAATGCAAAAACACAGACAGAATATTTAGTAAGTGTTTGATAAATAATCAATCATTTTTATCTCAGCACGTACTGTTTTATTAACACTTCACCCACTCATACTTGACCAACCGTTGATGACTTCATTCTTCCACCACCCATCCTTTAAAACAAACCAGGATCATGTGCAACTGGCATTATTATTACAGAAGCTTTAAGATCATTTTGTACTATTAGCTCACATTAGTTATTTAACAAACAAGGCGGCAGCACGTGCCGTCCACCATAAAATCCTCCGGACAAGAAATTATTTCACAAAATCCCTTTCCAAAGATGTTCCCATTAAGCCAATTATTTATGGGAAATACATATAAAAGCCGTAACTTTTAATGTTTAAACGTTATTAATATTTATTTATTGGCGATTTTGGGCAGTCTAAGTTGAAGGACGAAGGTTTTAGCCTTTCCACTCTCTCTCTTACCCCATTGCCATATAAACGAACGAACTACGGTAAAGTTCTCTCCTGGGGGCCAATGTTTAACTCTGTTACTCGCCATTATATTTATTGACTTTTGTATTTGACATTTTGGAAGGTACCTCCGTCACTAGTACTGTCTAGCCACCCGCAGTGGAGCCTTGATAAAATAATTTTGATAAATAAAAGGAATCAATAAGTCATGCAGAAACATAACATACCTCGGGGTACAAAAAAAGGACCGTCCTGCAGCCACTAAGACTCGGTGTTTCTAGTTCATCGACTCCTAGTCCTGCAGCCAAATGGAAGCGCAAAAGGAAATAATAAAAAAGAATGAAATAAATGCAACACTAATTAACAAAATAATAAATAATAAAATAGTTTGTAAGATGGCAGAGATTAGAACAAGCATCCTATCCCAATGAAGCTGTTGTCTATTAACCTTCATCCCCAATGAAGGTAAACCATTTGCACAACTAATGAATTCAAATGAATTGCAATGAAAATTTGGAACTAAATCCATCCTCTTGGGTTTCATAAAAGTTAGCGGGTAATGATTCTTTTTTGTTTTACCCTGAAACCATCCTAACTCGGTCATTATCTTCCCACTTCATTGTTGCCAGTCTTCTCCCTCTTCTTCACAAAAGAAAATTTTACAACATCCATCCCGGCCATAAAAGAAAGCTAGACCAGCAGCATATGTAAAATCCAAATGGTCCTGTTCTCTATTAAGGCCATATCCAATTGAGTGATAGGCTCCAACAATGGCGTCAATAGTTGGACAAAATAAAAACCTTTACCAATGACAAGTAAAAGTCTAAATAACTCATGCCTTGATTCAGCTCAAACTTAAGCCAATCTTCAAGATGACTGGTCATGAAGCATATTCAAATGACAAGGCCATGTCAAAAACTTTGCCCCATAACTTTTTAAAAAAATGGTTGACATGCCAAGAGCATTTGAACCATCCTGGAACGAGTTTTGGCTATGCAAAATAGAAGAAATAATTTCCAGTTGTCCTCAATTTCCCTGTTTTATTAAGGAATAAAACACATGTACAATTTTCAGTGGCAGGGGTATGAACGATTTTCACCACTAGCTATAATTAACATCAAAGGTATATCATTTGCACGAATTACCTTATATATTCATTCCATTTGTTCATATTAAATAAATAATTAAACAATGCATGTCTGTACAAAAAATTGGTTATTCCAAAAATACTGCTAGCAAGAAAACATAACTGATTTACAGTTTCCAAGAAGAGAAACTCATCTGCAACAGAGATCTAGGTACAATACTGCACATGTCCAGATTCATCTTCCAAGAGTAGTCAAAATACGCAATATGAATGGAGACCAAAACAGATCATCCAGCTTTTTGACAACAGTGATATTAAACCTGAAATGATACAACAACTGGGTCAATTCCCACAACTTGTGCACAGATAGTTCATTATATTTTCAAAAGTAAAAAAGCTTCACAGCAGTATAAACAATTTTGCACATTAAAAGATGAACTTGATAGTTAAATCTCCTTTGTGAGGAGACAAAAGTCAAATTCAATCAAAACCAAAACTATTGTAGTATAACTTATACTTCCTAAGATGCTCATGCAAGACAATCTTTGAACATAATATTAGATTCCAATCGAGACAATGCATTGATGGTAAGCCAAAAGCAATAACAATTATGTCATTGTTGCCAACGTACCTCCGATATCATACCACAGCTTTCCTAAGTACTTAAATTTAAAGGTTAAAGGTTAAAGGTTAAAGGCTAAATGGTAATAGTCCTCAATTTCGAAGTAGGTGCAAAAGCAAGACCTAATGTTTTATAGGTGTAAATGCCAAAAAATAAAACCAATCTAAGATGTGATATTATTACACCCACTGCCAACTTCTTATATGGTTTGTTTCTTCAATTGAATACTTAAAACTAGTCAACCCATAACTACATATTTTCATTTATAATAAAAGTTAACTTAGAGAACTTAGAAAACCTTTTTTTTTCAATTTCCAACCAACTCAAAATTTGGCAAGCATGAAATATATAAAGAGGGCATGAAACCCAATAGTGGTTTTATCAAACTAGCCATTTGATGAGTGGTAGTATATGTCAATACTTGCAGCCAAGAAAGCTGGTCCAGATATTATAAACAAGGAATATAATTACCAAATTACCATTTTTTTTATCACTAGTCATTTTAGTTTGCTATACGATAATGTTCATACAAACAAAATTGGTTCAAAGGAGGATGTTCACATTTCATAACATAAATTGCAGGTTATAACATAATATATCAATCAATAATGTATCCCCACACTTAGAAGTTAATTTACTGGACATACAATTTATATTTCAAAAAAATAAACTAAAAAAATCGAATGATAATTAAGAATATTTGAATGGGTGGGGTTCCCTCAACTTCAATTTTGTGACTTAAAATGAGGCACATATTTTCTGTCATCGATCCATGTAAGCCAATGGTTGAATTTAAAGTGAAAAAGTAACATTTAATGCTGCCAACACAGCATTCCTACCTATTCCAAGATTAAATAAGATCAAAGGCACAAAATTGATGGTACCATTTTAATTTAAGGGAACCTCACCTATTAAATATGTAAACAGTTTGGCGTCAGCAACATACAATTGATGATAAGCCCTGCCAAATACTCTGCTGTGACTCAACTCTTCTTTGTTACATCTCCTCCAAAGATGTGATACTAACCTGAAATTTGGAATAAAAGTAAATTAACTGAGAACCACACAATAGAAGTCTAGAACATCCACCCACACTGGAAAGAGAATATATCAAATGCATATCCATTATCTCATATAGTCACCATTATGTTATGAACCCCAAGTTGCACATCAGAGAAATCACATGCATCCAATTGAAGCTTCTGAAACTAGCACTAATGTCATAAGTGTTCTCAAAAAACCAATTTCTCCAATTATGGGGCTCATGTAGTTGCCTCAAAAAGGCACCTTAAGAATAATCTTCTAAAGGATAGACCACCCGACTAAATATGCACACATAATGCAGGACAGAAGGGAGAAAACTTAAACTGGGGAATACACAGTTTGTAATATCAAAGATCAAGAAAAACAATTGCATATCAATGATATCAAGCATCTTCAACTCTACAACAAGAGAAACTAAGCTATGAGGAATAACCCATGAACATAAACATGTGTAATAAATAGTAATGTATATATTGGACCTTGAAAAAAATAACTTCAACCTAAGAAAAAATTATAGACAGGACATACCTGAATTAACATCTTAAGATAATTCCTAATTCAATGATCCACGACACCTGAACAAAAGAAAGAGAAAAAATATATAAATAAACACTATACAGCATTAACAAATTGAAGTGTGAATACCGAGTGACAAAAGTTATCTGTTGATGCATTGAACTTCTATGCAAATCTCACTTCAGCCACTAACATTTTGTTTGATGTTATGGCCACAGAAGAAACCTACAATTAAGTACCTTAAAGCAACCAAAACAATCAAGAATGTAGCAAATATCATAAAGTTGGATGCATGCACGGGTCCTAAATTTAAGTTCATCTTACTTCTTAGAACCACAATTGCAAGGAATCTTTTTTTCCTCCAAAGGAAATTTGTAGTTGTAAGTTATTTCTTCACCAGCAGTGACGGGCCGCTTCGCATAAATGAAAATTTTTTTCTGACCTTCAACACTTATAACCTTGGTATAGCAGTTAGGCTGCAAAATCAATTATTAGTTCAGATTAAGATCATCAAAATATAATATAACTTTCAATAAGCAGACAAATTCACATGGTTACTTCATGCATCTACCTCACATGAATGATTTATAAATCTAGCAATCCCGCCTCGTTTAGTAGCATCAACCTGCACATACATTCACAGAGATCTTATAATGCAATAAATCACTTTGTACCCATAGTACAGAGCAACCTTCATGGAAAGAAAAAGTGGAAGATGCAAGTCATTCGCAAAATAGAGAGCATTGCAGATCATGGTAGCTTCCCTATCGCATTATGTTGATTCTGTTTGTTGGTTAAATATGACAAAATTGCCTTCAATCCATCCAGCCTAGGAACCAAATTAGAAAAAATATGGGTGGAAACTACACGAGCATATATTGCAGTTTTACCTACCACATAACCATCATCAAGTCGAAAAAGATAACTACTGCCAATTCCCATCTTCTCGTAATGACGTTCGCGTATGTCAGATATCTGCCAAAATAAATAAACCTAATTAATGGTAGTCTATCAAGAGAATGTTTAGGTCATTCAATTGAACACAACAGGTAAACACATTCAAATCAGAAGCCAGGAAAAAACAAATCTAAAACAGTTGATTACTGCTAAAAACAGCAGCCATTATTTAAAAAGCTTAAGCACAAACTACCCTCGGACGAATAAGCTCTCCAACATATTCAATCACAAAGTCCTCAGCCTCTATTGGCTCCAGTGCAACAAGACCCCAGTCATGTATCTTGCTCCGTTGGAAACGCAGACGCTTTTTCCTTGCCTGACCATTAGTACAATACTTCAGGATGACAAGCAAAATAATATTTTGTTACAACTAAAGATAAAATAAGGTACTCCAAGATTAACTTTCATTTTTCAATCACCTTCACTTGAGAAGCTTTCAAAAGCTCAGCGCCCTCTGCAGCAGCAAGAAGATTACGCAGCTTCACCCTGTTTGTTCTTGCAGAAAGACCCTTAGCATTTGCCAACTGAGATGCACTAACCTCAGAACCTAAATAGTTGGCATGAACATATTGAGCCCCTCTAATCCGAGCTCTTTCAGTGGGACTAGCATTCAGCGACCATTTATGCCATTCCCAACCATTGATTGAAGATCGAGCACATCCATCAGATCTAGGGTAGAAATTTGATGCTATGGACCTACTGATATTGGTCTTCTGCGTGGCAACCTGTCCACAAGCTGCTTGCTTAGCAGAACCCTCTGCTCCCTTCATAGCCTTTGCAGAACGTGACTCTGCACCATCAATAATGTGCTTCCTTTTCAGCTTTGATCCCTCAGTTGCTGCCCATCAAAGAATTCATAATATCAGTGCAGAAACAAAATTTACTTACACATATACACATATATAACAGCCTCAAAAAGAAAACATAATAATGAAAACTATTTACCACTCAGTATTCTTTTGGAAGAATCAAGAATAAACTCTCTCTCAGTTGCACCATGATGGCCTTTGCCACAAGCAACCTTCTCAACATCATTTACATTCTCAGTCAAGGTTGACACCTTCTGTCTGGAAGCTTTTAATGCATCCACATCATCCTCTAGGCATGGCCAAAAACAATCAATTTAAAAAGTTTCTAGCAATCAAAATTTATGCAACTACAGATTAAATTATTCAGGAAATGACATACTTTGAACTGCACAGGTAACTTTCATCACTTTCCGACCCCCTGTACTTTTGACTGATGAGGAACTATTGGGCAACTTATTTTTAACAATAACTTTTGAAGACCTAGCACTGGGAGAAGATCTAGTCAGGACTTTGTTTTTACAAATCTTTTTAGAAGAAACAGCAGTTGGTTGAACTTCTGTATTCTCAGACACATCTCCAGCAACATCTTGTTTTCTCAACTTTTCTACCGGAGTCCTAAACGCATGGTCAACAGAATTCATACAATGAGGAGATGATCCAAGTTTTTTTCGGATCAACTTTTTCTTGCGGTAATAAGTATATTTTTCAACAGTTGTAGGTGCTTCTGAACTGTGAAATTTCTTTGATCTGTCCATAAATTTATCTCCCATCACAGAGGTATCACCATGATGTTTATCGTATGAATTAGAGGCTCCTTCCTGAAACACCAAATAAGCATCAAGGGAACACATTACATAAGTAAAAACCAAAACATACACAAATTAACTAAAAGAAATGGACCAAAAACTAAATGAGCAAAATTAAATCGATGGCCTTGTAAAATCTTAAAGAGCAAAAACAGACCCATATCTCATTGCCATCAGGTTCAGAGTGTTTCTTCAAGGTACACCGTGACAGAAGAAACTGATGAAGAGCACCGTCAACAAACAATGACTTCCACTCTGAAAGAACATTATCATGCAACTTCTGACGGCACATTGCAGTGGCAACATATTCTTCAATCTTAGCAGCACACTCATTGGACCTTGAAGATCGGAATCTACCATTACATGAAGGAACAAGTGTTCTGGCACTGTCTTGGAATCCCGGTGGTGATGGCTCCTCAATCTCTAGCTCACCAACCATATTGTATACAAAATCATTACATGATTTTTTAAATGCACATGCCAAAATATTAGACAGAAGATCCTCAGACAGGGATTTTCCAACTTGTGAAAGATTTTGAGAATCTTTGGGTAAGATTATCTCAGCGGACGTTTCATTTGAATCAATCCTTATTTCATCATGCATGTCCGTAAAACCAATGTGGCAAGTATTTGGACACTGACTTGAAGGGTCAACAGCAACCTGCATCTACAGCAGTGTTTCTTGAATAACTGATGACCGCAACAAAAAAAAAGAAACTGTAATATTTTGGAAGTAAACAAAATTCTCTTTAAAATTTTATATTACCTCGTTAATATTGTCACCTTTTGAAGCAATGACTAATTTCCTCACTTCGTCCTCAACAAGATTTTTGACATAGTCAGCACAAGTTGCCTTTGTGGACAAATAGAGCTCATTTTGTACAACAACTAGAATGCGTTTTACATCACCAAATAATAGATGATCACTACATGATACATTCTTCTGTTTAAAAAATTGCTTTTCCAGGAGTGCAGATGAAGACAAACGAGATTGATGTGCAACATCATCTGTTCCAATTAGTACCGTTTCAAAACCAGGAGGGCAATCATCATCAGACACAGAACAATCTCTCCCAGATTGCAACTGTAAAACAGTTAGAAAATAACTTCAAGTGCATCAATTACACAAAATGATAATAATGATTATAAATCCCCTAAACAAGTACACCACTTACATGTTCATCGGGTACTTCCTCCATCCGGTTACCGTAATCCTTATGGTCACTGGCAGGTCCAGTAATCTCTGGATTACCAGACCAAAGATTTCTCTTTCTCCAGTCAGAAAAATACTCTGCTATACTGTCATGAAAAACAGCATTCCACATGACTTGCATACAGTAATCAAAAATCATTCTACAAACAACTGTATGTGATCCCCGGAAGTTCTCAATGCTTCCAACAGATTTTGTGCAAGCAGAAGACTGCTTATGCATTTCATAGGTGCATATCTGATCAGAAATATTGTGGCTGGCTGCTGCCTCAAACAGAGCAGTAGCGTGATCATTCCTTTCAGAGACAATATTGCTCTTACAGGAAATTTCAAACTGCCAAAGCAAGCCATTGCAACAAATTAGACAACTATTGCATACACTACCCTATTCTTGTATAAGACAGAATTGTATACAATACCATTTGGCCATCAGAAGAGCAACTTTTAGCGGCCTGATTAACTAAGTCTAGCTTAAGATGTTTCTGAGCTTTCTTAGCAGTGACAAATTCTGAAATGATGGTGCTGATGATCTCGTCCAGCAGAACTCTACGTGCTGCTTTCATTATCCCGGCATGAAGTTGAGAAGAAACTCCTTCAGAAGTTTCATTTATGAAGTTCGAGGATGAACCAGTCCTATAAATTTTAGCAGCAGATGGATGGACAGTTTCAGGTCTATCTGCTCTCCATGCATCCATAGCAGATAGCAATGTGATGGGACCAAACTTATTTTCAGCATGATATATCTGCAAAATGAAATCATCACAAAGCCAGAGTGAGAAGCAACATAACAATGTGAAACACTCACTAGGTGGGAAGGATAAATCCAAGCAGTTAAAGATGATAATAACAATACAACTTCTCATAGCAGAAATATAATCATATTGACTGCCTAAAACACACCATGGCCAGCTTAATGCACAAATCAATACCACATCACATTGAAATATAAGTTCTCATGGGGTGAGCTAAACAAACATAAGAATATTCCACAAAAATGGGAACCTCTAATTCAAAATACAAATCTTCAACCTTCAACAAATTTTCCAAGGTAGAACCAAGTACCAGGACCCATAGGTGAATTTGTCATCAGAAAACCAACAACAGAACCAAAGACAATTAATCACTTCAAGCCCATACTGCAAAAGATGTAACACTTGGAAAGCATCCACAAGCATCCACTTCCAAAATATGGATATGAAACCCAAACCAAACCTTCGTAACTCACCACAACTGAATCCTTTATGTATCCATATTGGTGCCAAGAATATAGTTCTAAAAGCGAGTGTGGTCCATGTTTCCTACCCCGATCATCCTCAAACAACCAACAGGCATTTTCACCTGACTGAATAAAAATATAGAAATTAAAAGTGAAAATTCCCCAATAGACAATGCGATACCAAGTACTTCATATGGAGAGAAATAAATCAAAATATTTTTCTAGGAGAACAAAGCAACATATTTCAAACAGAAAGAAACAGTTACCCCTGGCAGAAATGATGTGGCAGAAGTAGCTGCTTCGGAGTTTGACATCAACTGATTGGAGATATAACTGTTGGTGTTGTCGAGCGATTGAGATACCAACTGCAAATCAGGACAAGCAGTGATTGAAGCACAATGCTGAACAAGGCCCTCTTGTCTCGTGTTGCCAGCATTCAAATAGGCAAACCCTGTGGCAACATGGTCAGGAAACTGCTTCAAGTACTTCAACGGTACAGGGTTGATTAATGTTCCATTAACAACAGGATACACCGGAAGCTCATCAGGAAGGAACCCAGTGGATAAACCCTCGTACAGCTGATGTTGAATATAAGGTCCACACATTTGCCCTTGTTCATTTATATACATCCATCCACTCACAACAGCAGGAGCCACACACCCAAGGTACCTCTTGTCCTGGTATGAAGTTCCTCCAGCACCGGAAGGCTGTTGAATATCACCACTAGTGCCATTTGACTGGCAGCTCATCTCCATGACAGAACTTGAATGATACTCATCAAAATAGCAACCAGATGAAGAAACGTGACCTGTATCAACACACCTGAGGAAACATTGACAATAACTTTTATACATGGATGTTAAAAGGAATTTAGTCTCTGCCAGCAACGGCAAAACCCACAAGCAAAATTAAAACAAGACAAGCACAAAAAGGCAATACCCATGAGCGAAGAAGCCTTCTTCACTTGGTTGCATTGACGAGCTAACATCAGCATAAATGCCTTCAGCTATATTTGAAATAAAATCTTGGTGTTCATAAACAGAAACTTTCAGCCTCTTCTGAAAAGATAGATGGTGTTCGTGAACAAGAGCTGTAGAAGAAACCATGGTCTAAAAGAATTTTCTCCAGCACAACCTGCTCTAAGGAAACAACAAAAAGGAAACACAATAAACAAGATGCAGATTTGCCAGAACCAAAATCTACGGCAGATTGAAAAATATGTAATTATAGGAAAATGAAATATAGCTAAAAGATTAAACGAGGACCATGCACTGTTTAGATTTAAACGGAAAAGAATTTCGTTCGTAATAAATTCCCCAAAACAATAATTAAGACGATTTTTGCAGTTTGACATACGCAGCAAAGGAATTCAAAAGACAATGTAGCTAATACAGATTTCTTTGTGCGGTCATAAACTAACAATTATCAGCAAAGAAAATAAAATAAAACAAATCAAAATTCTATTATTCTTTCGTTTCCTCGAAATCCAAAAATATAAACAGAATATCTAAACTTTGGAATCTGTTATTATTCGGCTTTAGATGATTTCCCGTTGAAAAGGAAATAACAAGAGAGAAGAGGATACATTTATTATTCTGATCTAACAACCATGGCGTTTCAAAATATGACAGAGAGGGGTAGCGATAACCTGATTCGAGCAAACTAAGCCGATGACGGTTACGGCAGCGAAATATGACTTTTCTCCTCCGCCTCCCCCTCCCCTCTCACTCTACAAGTTGTATTTTATGACCAACGGGGGGTCGTTTTGGATAATCGAAATCAATTGTAAGGAAGGATAGATGGTGCTGTTAATTATCAGTTTTATTGCTTTACAGGAAAAAAATAAAAATAAAAAAAAAATCAACAGTTTTATAGTTTTATATCTCCCTTTGTTTATTAAATTCGTACATTCATCGGCCGGGCCTTGAATATCCGATCCACGATTAATTAACATAACATTGGCACGTCATATATTTATATACTTTTTTATTTTAAAAATTACGAAATGAATTAAAAAATAATAATATTTATTTTATAATATTAAAAAATATATAAAATTTCACTCTTATTATTAAAATTAACGGTGTGTATGTATCATGAATTAGGTTATATCATATTTTTGATCAAATAATCTAAAATTATTATCAAATACATTTTAGCATTATTCTAATGGGTTATCTACTATGCATATCTAAGGACATAAATATGTGTGTCGAGATGTTTTCCCCCCCTCAAGTAGTAAAGTTCAGCCTTAGTCACGCCTGTTACAAATAATTTAAGCATTAAAAAATAGAAGTTCGCCACAGTTCAAGTTAAGTAAAGTTCAGCCTTAATCACGTCTGTTACAAATTTAAGTATTGAAAAATAGAAGTTCGCCCCAAGTTAAGTTTATTGGGCCCAAATTTAAACCTCTGAGCCTCTCTTTTTTTATTAATTAAATATTAAATTTTTTTGTTAAATAATAAATATTTTGAACTGACATATTAGAATTCAAGTTTATGAACTATGTTCACCTTATCTATTTTTTAATGAACCGAATTTATCCGACCCACGAGCTTGGGTGAGCCATGTTTTTTGGCAACCATTTCCCATTTCCTTGAAAATAACAACCTATCCAAGAATACTTGGGGGGCTTTTAGAAAATAGTCGGGCCGTATGAATTGTGACCATTAACAATCCTTTTAATTTTAGCCCGCAGTGTAGCAAAGCAGCGGAAAAATTGTATTTCAGCTAAAATGCGCGCACCATTGTCTCAACTGAAATTCAGCCCGTCTAAAACTCGTTTCTAAAATGAATCAAGTCCAGTAGTATAATAATCCCGTCTCAGCCCACAACCATGTCTCTGCTAAGCTGGGTGATTCATATTTCACCCAACTTCTTGTGTAATTGTATTCCATGTTCACATTTCTTTTTTTTTTTTTTTTGTAATAGTCTTTATAGAGCAATGCATCACTCGTATTCTTCATTCGTTTAGATTTTGAATTTCTCATCATTTTAATTATATTTTTATTTAATTTTAAATTATTATTATTAAAATTCAAGTCTATGTGTGCAAAATTGAAATTTGTATAAAGAATTCTAGGAAGTTTATTGGGAACAAAATTTTTAAAAAGTGATACAGCAATTAGGTCATATTTGTTGAAAGTATTTGAGTATTATGTCATAAATATGAAATAATTATCATAATTTTTTTTTTTTTTTTAGCTATTTGTTGTCATTTGGTTTGTGAATTTTTTTTTTTTATAGTTATTATCATAATAATTATTATTTTTGTGAATTTAAATGCTATTTTGACCCACCACAGTAGTTAGTTTATGAATTTGTTTTGGTATAACTGGGTTTGGGGTCACCTCCTCTGGACACAAAATTTTAACATTAATGAAGGAAAATATTAGCCATTTGTTAATCAACACTAATTAATTATCCACGCACATACATGGCGAAGATAACAAGATATACAACAAGCGGGCCCTTGGAAGCATCGTCTTTCGCAGCAACACAATTCTCCGTTTCACAGATGACAAGAAAATTGCTCGGATAATTTATAAATAAAATGGAAGAGGGCAGGGAAGCCTAAGCTGCAGCGCAGACGGAACAAAATTGATCCAAGACAAGACAATACAGCCGACCCGATTATTGTTTTTTACGTCAAAAATTTCAATTATCAATAGATATATGCAAATGCGATGATATCATTATCGTTCAGCATAGATATTAGTAAATTAATAGATAAACGACACTAGCAGAAAATTTAAGCCAGCAAAGGGGAAAGGGCCCAACCCAAGTCCAAGAGACAACGCCGAATACCACCCACCCTCTTTTATCCTCTTTCTACCGACTAATATCGGTATCAGTATCGGTATCAGAATCATAACATTCTACCGACCGTCACGTACAGTTAATTAGAGAGTTGACGTTTGACAGTTTGCCACACCAACGGTAAAAGCGTAAAATTATTTAGGGCTTGTAATCTCGTTTGGATAAGTAGACTCACAGAAAGAACTGGGCTGGATAAGCGATGAAGACGATTCATTCTAGAAAATGATGAGCTGGGGGAAAGAAACCAAGCAACCAAAAAATTTAGTTAATTACTCAGTTTGTTGCATTATTTTTTAGTGTAACCAAGCATTGGCTGAGGTTGTTGAATCATTTATTTGTGTAACCAATCATTGGCTGGCTGAGGTTAACTAAGCGGATCATCTTTAACTAGTTAATTGTAATAATCACCTCATAAAATAATAATAGTATTAAAAAAAAAAAGCATGTAAAATCAAAAGGCGGGTTCAGATGAAATCTAGATAGTATGCAGTACAGAACAAAATGACAAATGTGGTGTAAAACAAAGAGAGAGGCAAACGTGCATGTGGGTCACAGCCGCCGGAGTTGGAGAGATAGCACAGCTAGGCAGCAGACCGTTAGAAAATTCCATTACAGGTAATTATTTATCTGTGGGTAAATCATTCTATTAATCATCAATTTCTTCTTTTCATTATTACATTAAATACACAGTTTTACACAGGCATATTTGATTAACAGGATAGATGAAATATTTACGAAGATATTAGATCCTTGCACTCATTGCCGTCGTTTTCTGTCTGATTATAGTAATTAGATTTTAACAGAGGTAAAGAAAGGGAGACAGGTGGTTTCGGTTTAAAACATGACGCAACTGCCTGTGTCGGCGCGGCGGATAAGAAGAGAAAATGTTACAAGGAAACGAGTAGTACAAAGAAAGTTGCAGACAGAGACTGTGAGATGAAAAGAAAAAGTTGCGTAATTATGGACTCAGTTTTTTATTATACTACTTACTGTAACACTGTAAAACTTAACGTGTATTAGTAATAGTTATGTTTTATCTGTTTTGTGATCATTTGCTGATGTAAAAATTATCCAAGTGGATTATTTCAATGTATACCTGAAAAGAGACATAAAATGTAAATTATTTAGCTGAAGAAGCTTTGGCCGTTGATTGAGATGAGATAGAAAAGCATTGTGAACTAAAAAGAGTGCTGTGCAGGGGGCACAAAAGGATAAGGAAGGTGCTTTCAATTTGGAGATCTAAGATTTTTTTTTTTAATTAATATAACAGCTTTGGTTAAGAGAGAAACAAGCTTATGAAGCTTCCATGCAGGCAACAGTCAGATTAGTAGTTTGCAAGCTTTGCTACTGGCCCTGCTATTTTCTTCTGTTATCGTTTGAATGATGAATTATTTGAGATTTCGGTCTGGAGCTGCGGCTGCCACAAGTATCTGACAAGAGCTGTCTCAATCTCTACTTACCAGAAAAGAGATTGCTTCTGTTGGCAATCGTACTTGTACAGATTTCCAAGCCTTTGTTATATTATAAATAACATATATTAATTTAAGTTTGCATATAACATGTATTAAAGAATAGGTAACACAGAGTAAATGGAGGCAAGGGCGGGTCTGATCGCCGGCTCTCACAACCGGAATGAACTCGTAGTTATCCGCAGAGATGGAGATTCTTCTGTAAGCTTGCTTACGTTGCTTTCTCTTCTAATTCTATCTAATTCACATTTGCTTTAGTAATTTAATTAATCTGTGGTCGTACTTTGTCTTAAAAACTTGCGGCAGCCTAAGCCATTACTGCAATTAAGTGGACAAATATGCCATATATGCGGAGATGATGTTGGTCTCACGGTGGATGGAGACCTATTCGTTGCCTGCAACGAGTGCGCGTTTCCCGTATGCAGAACTTGCTATGAGTACGAACGCAGGGAAGGAAATCAAGTCTGTCCTCGGTGCAAAACCAGATTCAAACGTCTCAAGGGTACTTTTCTTTTCCTTCGAATGTTCTTCTTCCTTTTTACAGTTTTTTAGTTAATTGAATCGGGCACTGAGCAGGATGTGCAAGAGTTGCGGGTGATGAAGAAGAAGATGACATCGATGACTTGGAGAATGAGTTCAATTTCGATGAAAGGAAAAGAAAGGATATGCAGCATGGAGCTGATGCAATGCTTCATGGACACATGAGTTATGGCCGCGGTTCTGACTCCGATCTACCGCACGTGGTCCATCCTCTCCCACTAGTTCCTCTCCTTGCCAACGGTCAAATGCTTGACCATTTTCCTCCTGAACAACATGCTTTGGTCCGTTCTTTCGTGGGAAATGGCGAAGGAATCCACCCGCTTCCTTTTTCAGATCCTGCACTACCTGGTAAATTTAGAGAACTCGTTTATCCTTTCTTCTTGCATACTTATTTTCTTACTTGTATCGATTAAAACTTTTGTTGGGCAGTGCAATCTAGATCCTTGGATCCTTCCAAGGACTTGACTGCTTATGGCTATGGAAGTGTTGCTTGGAAGGAGAGGATGGAGAGCTGGAAGCAAAAACAGGAAAAACTGCAGACGTTGAAGAATGACAATGGCGGTAAAGATTGGGATTATGATGCTGATGCTCCGGATTTTCCACTGTAAATACACCCCTTTTTTGTCTTTCTGTTTTCCATTACCCTCCTTGTATTACAAGCTAAATTGACTTTTCTTCGCCAAAACTTAATTTTTTCTTTCTGTATTTGTGGAGTAATTGATCACAACTGACGAAGACCACCTGAAAACCTGGATTACACAAACTGATTAAGCAATTCAAGAATTCAAGAACTTATTTTTCCAGAATTCACACTTGCACTCAATTAATCAATTCAACTCTTAATCTGAAGCAAATGAAAGAACACGTAGCTGTCAAAGAACTCAGATCGAAAATGGATTCAATTCAGAAGAGAAAAGGTTACAGAAATTCAAGAAGTATACCCCTCTCTGCACTTTTCTTTTCTTCACCAGAATTCACTTTCTCTCATCGATCTTCATCTACTTCTTGTCCCAGTACATTTCTTTATTTATATCAGCCAAATTGCAATCAGTTGCAGTTAGTCAACAAGGTCAACGGATCATAATCTCAAGAATGTTTAACCACCTAACTAACTAACTAATTTTCCAGCTCAGCTTTGATCCTTCTTGCCAGTTCAGCAGCCACTTCAGCTCAGCACTCTTCAAAGAAATCTACTCAATTTTGTTCAGTTCAAATTCTGAATTTTGAATCACCATTCACAGTATTACCAAATGAGATTTTAGGGATCTCAATGGCATCCATGAGTTGCATTTTGTCTCCTTTAATTGAATTCTTTCCTCAATTGCAAAAAACAAAATTCTATTCTCCTAGTCATTTGTCTACAATGTCTTTGATGTCACTGTTCTTGGCTAAAACTATCAACACGAATGTACTTTATTCTCCATAACAATTGTTCTAAGTTTTTCCTTGTCTTCAATTCTTTCTTCTCCTTTTTTTGATCAATTAAAATAACCTAAAGGATTTCTGAACATAGGAAATTGTGCTTTCGTCTTTGTGAATCAGCATGGACGAGGCAAGACAGCCATTGTCTAGAAAGTTACCTGTTCCATCCAGCCAAATCAACCCTTACCGGATGATCATCATGATTCGACTTGTAGTTCTTGGGTTCTTCTTTCATTATCGTGTTATGCATCCCGTGAATGATGCATATGCATTGTGGCTTATATCGGTTATCTGTGAAATCTGGTTTGCTCTTTCATGGATTCTTGATCAATTCCCCAAGTGGCTTCCTATTGACAGGGAAACTTATCTGGACAGATTGTCCCTTAGGTATGCAATCTGCTGAGTAAGTTTCAAGTTTCCTCAATCCAGCTTTTGGGGTAAATTTACACCTATTGCCTCTGTCTCTCTGTTAGGTATGAGAAAGAAGGCCAGCCTTCTCAACTATCACCTGTTGATGTTTTTGTAAGTACGGTTGATCCACTAAAAGAACCACCTCTGGTGACTGCAAACACAGTTTTATCCATCCTTGCAGTAGATTATCCGGTTAACAAGGTATCGTGTTATGTTTCCGATGATGGTGCTGCCATGCTAACATTTGAGGCATTGTCGGAAACATCTGAATTTGCAAGGAAATGGGTTCCTTTCTGTAAGAAATTTAACATTGATCCCCGGGCTCCTGAGTGGTATTTCGCTCAGAAGATGGATTACCTCAAAGATAGGGTTCTTCCATCATTTGTAAGGGAACGAAGAGCAATGAAGGTGATGAGTTTTCCGCTCACCAAATTTTATGACGACATTCTTTGCACATCCTATAGTAGCTCTTATGCTTATCGATATTACAGAGAGAGTATGAAGAGTTTAAGGTTCGGATGAATGCCTTGGTTGCCAAGGCGCAAAAGGTCCCAGAAGAAGGGTGGACAATGCAAGATGGGACTCCATGGCCCGGGAATAATGTCCGTGACCATCCCGGCATGATTCAGGTATCTGTATATTGGTTTTCTAGGCATCTGAAATTCATGATCACCCGTTCTGGCATAACACATTTTCCATATTACATCGTAGGTTTTCCTTGGCCAAAGTGGAGGTCATGACACTGATGGAAATGAATTACCACGCCTGGTATATGTTTCCAGGGAGAAGAGACCGGGGTTTAATCACCACAAAAAGGCTGGAGCAATGAATGCTTTGGTGAGCCTTTCAAGAGAAATAGATCAGTTTATTTACGTTATAGTGCATTCCACTATAACTTACCTTTACTAAGTACTCTTGGGGTGGGGCCTTGTCTACTAAACAGGTCAGAGTCTCTGCTGTGCTCACAAATGCACCTTATTTGATGAATCTGAATTGTGATCACTACATCAATAACAGCAAGGCTCTTAGGGAGTCCATGTGCTTCATGATGGATCCAATGCTAGGAAAGACAGTATGTTATGTTCAGTTCCCACAGAGGTTTGATGGTATCGACAGGAATGATCGATATGCCAACCGGAACACGGTGTTCTTTGATGTAAGCATGAATCTGTAGGAATTTTTCTGATTGGTTCATTTCTTCAGAAAGTTCTACTTCCTCTACATAGAACAAATGTTTATCCTCCATTTCAGATTAACATGAAAGGTTTGGACGGCATTCAAGGGCCTATATATGTTGGGACAGGATGTGTTTTCAGAAGGCAAGCACTCTACGGTTATGACGCTCCCAAAACCAAAAAGAAGCCAACCAGAACATGCAACTGCTTGCCTCAGTGGTGCTGTTGTGGATGCTGTTGTTCTGGAAAGAGAAAGAAGAAGAAGTTTAACAGACCGAAGTCTGAGATAAGGAAAAAAAATGCAAGGAATGACACAACACCTACATGTGCTTGGGAGTGTATTGGAGAAGGCACCGAAGGTAATTCCTGTTAAGTTGGAATGACATCCAAATTAATTACTGGCTGCCTAAGGCCTACTGTAGTTTTTCAACCCTTGTTTTTGCTGAATGACAGTTACCAGAATGTGTTACTTAAGCTACTGAAAACAGTTAGGCTGGCATCTCTCTCAGACTATCCTACCGAGTTGTTTTCTTAGTAAATATCAGTAGGACTTGTGCATTGATTAGACTGGTTCTGACTGGTGGACAAAAGGACTGGTTTTTGGACCTTTCTGCGATATCATACTTTAGTGAAAAGTTAACAAAATTTCAGGATAGAAAGTTCAGCATAACAAAATTTTTGACCTAACTATGAGTCAGGTTGCGATTGTGTTCTGCATATAGGAATATGTTTCTGATACTAAATTTTAAGTCCACTTTTTTTGCGCAATTCTTGAATTTTATATGCTTGAAGGTGAAAAGTTTTTTATGTAGAAGCTGAAGGCGAAGAGTATGATGTTCCGCCTGAAGGAAAGTTGGAAAAAAAATTCGGGCAATCTCCTGTGTTTGTTGCATCTACTCTGCTAGGGGATGGTGGGACACTGAAAAATGCCAGTCCTGCGTGTCTTTTGAAAGAAGCCATCCATGCCATTGGCTGTGGCTATGAGGATAAGACAGAATGGGGCAAAGAGGTAAGAGCATTGTTTGAAGTTTTCACTCAAGATGTTTCACTTAGGGATATTGTTATGTTGAAATTTAAATTTTTGTGCAAATCCAGGTTGGTTGGATCTATGGTTCTGTTACAGAGGATATATTGACAGGTTTTAAAATGCACTGCCATGGATGGAGGTCCATATATTGTATTCCTGCTAGGCCTGCATTTAAAGGATCTGCGCCTATTAATCTTTCTGATCGCCTGCACCAGGTCCTTCGACGGGCCCTCGGATCAGTTGAGATACTTCTGAGCAGACATTGTCCTCTTTGGTATGGATATGGAGGGAGTTTGAAGTGGTTGGAGCGCCTATCTTATATAAATGCTACTGTATATCCATTGACTTCTATTCCCTTGCTGGCCTATTGTACTCTCCCTGCCGTGTGCTTGCTGACTGGAAAATTTATCATTCCAGAGGTAAGAGGATGGCTTTGCCTTTTATTATGTTTCAAAACTACCTGACGATACAGGTATAACATTTATTTGTTCATATTGCAGCTGAGCAATGTTGCTAGCCTGTGGTTTTTGTCGCTTTTTATTTGTATTTTCGCAACGACTATGCTGGAAATGAGATGGAGCGGAGTTGGAATTGATGAATGGTGGAGAAATGACCAATTTTGGGTAATTGGGGGCGTTTCAGCACATCTATTTGCAGTGTTCCAGGGGCTCTTAAAAGTCCTCGCTGGAGTTGACACAAACTTCACTGTAACATCAAGAGCAGGGGATGATGAAGAATTCTCGGAGCTGTATGCATTTAAATGGACCACATTGCTTATCCCTCCAACAACACTGCTTATAGTAAACCTGATAGGTGTGGTTGCTGGAATTTCAAATGCTATAAACAACGGGTATGAATCATGGGGACCTCTGTTTGGTAAACTCTTCTTTGCCCTCTGGGTTATTGTTCATCTCTATCCTTTCCTAAAGGGTCTACTGGGTCGACAGAACAGGACTCCAACAATCATTATTGTCTGGTCAATTTTGCTTGCTTCTATCCTCTCTCAGTTGTGGGTCAGAATTGATCCATTCTTGGCCAAGTCAGATGGCCCTCTTCTGGAGGAATGTGGATTGGACTGTCATTAGAGTTGGCCAACGGTGTTGATTTCAAAACAGAAAAAATAATAATAATAATAATAAGAAAATAATGTAATAAAAGAAAACGATGTCTGCCATCTGGTGAGGTAAAGTTTGCAAGCTGTATATATATATATATATATATATATGTATGAATGAATGTATGTATGTATAGATATATATTTTATGGGGGGTTGTGGGGTTCGGGGGAGGGGGTGATATCTCTTTCAAATACTCTTTGCCTTGGAGGAATTCCGAAGGAAAAAATTAAAAAAATGGAAATTGAGCCGTCTGCTATGCTTAACTGGAAATGGGGAGTTGTTGGGAGAATTGCAGCAGTCACTTGATTTTTCATTGGTTTGATTCATACAGATAAAAAAGGGAAGAGGAGTTTGGATGAAAATACGACTACCATAATTGTTATTATTTTCACTACTCCTTGCTCTCTTTCTGGCTCTATTTGATTCACAAAAGTTATCTGTATTTCAATAGTTATTATAGATAACTTACATTATATATAGATACAAATTATATATAAATGTAAATTTTAAAAAAATTGTTTTTTTTTTAATAATATAAGTGTTATATTTAATTATTAATTAATGAATAAAATTGATAAAATGATTAAACTAATCTTACTTTCAAAATTTGATTAATAAAAACAAAATTTGTTAATATTGGTCTTTGCATAACTCTACTGCCACCAAATCTTCCACCTCCACTGCCGCCAAATCCAATTCCACCTCCATCGCCAACACCTCCACCTACACTCCTCTCTGTACTTTTGCCACTGTTAACCCTTCACTTTCTTTATCCCAGAATGCTCAATTTTAACCCAACACTAGCACTAATGGAACCGTTACTCGTTACTGCCTCCTTACGTTAGAAACCCCCAATTTCTTCTGGCTTTTGCGTTCAGCGATCTGCCAAAATTCCGTCTAGGGCGTGGATAGTGTTGAAGGAGGGCAGAGCATGTTGACATATAGTAGGTGTGGAGGGAGTGAATAATTTTAACAAGGAAAATAGTAAAGAGAAGACTATGAAGTTGAATAGAGGCCAAAAGAATAACAGTTGTGATTGCAGGTTGGTGAGGAATCCTGACTTGTGGACAATTTGGAGTTGGTCTAAGGAATTTGAGAAAGCTTGTATGTAATGGGATTGGAGAATGTGCTGATTTCAAGCAACTGTACGAGGATATTTTTTCCTTCTTTTTTCTCTTTCAATTTTTAGTTATAATTAATTGAAATTTGAATTTTTTAAATTGATTACTGAATTTAGTGGCTATGTTTTCTACGTGATATATATATATATATATATTTATAGAAGTAAGCTACTTTAATTTGAATTGATTTTAGTTCAAAATTCACACAAATTCAAAATTGTTAGTTTTAATTTGAGCCAATTCGTTTTAATTTAATCTAATAAACGAAGACAAATTGTTTGGTTTCAAACATAAAATATTAATATAATTAGGATACTCAATTTTTATATTTCATATTTATGTTCAAAATAATAATTTAACATTCAAATTATAACAATAATTTTTGTAAAAATAATAATTTAATTAATATAATATGTGAATTAACATTAAAAAAAAAACTTTATAAATATTCATGCAAGAGCAATAATAGTTTAATAATAATAAAATTCAAATCTATAAAATTTAGACAAATATCCAACACAATACAATTCTTATATATTATTTGATTAAATATTGGAGATTTGTGAAGATTACTTGATTTTGTAGTCCTATAAAGTAGTTAAGAAGCAAACTAATAGGGAAGTACTTGTTGCAGAAGCCTTTTGTTGGAACAACTGGACATCTTCTGAGAGCTTCTCCTTAATCTTCACAACCCTCACATTGTCTTTCTTGAACTCTAAAACTGATAACATCGCACTTCTCAGTTCCATAACTTCCCAATATTCTTTTGCCTCATTTACAAAAGCTCTTGCAAGTTTTTTAAGCTTTGTCGCTCTATCTACTTCCTCAATTAAGAACTCATCAATTTCTTTCATTTTCAATGACAGAGCTTCATTCTCCAACTCCAATTGAGAAAGGGTAGATTGCAAGTTATCATACAACATCAACGCTAGAATAGAACTCTTGAAAGTCAGAGACCACATTAAAGATCCTTTCATCAACTTATTGGATTTTTAGATAATTTTTAGCTATTTCCTTTTCCTTCTCTCTCACTAAAGTAAGTAGTTTTTGCAGCTCATTTATCAGAATATCCTTTCTCTTATAATGAAATTCTTTTCCTTTCTAATCATCTTCAATTGAATTATTTAACACATCACTAGCTTTTAAATAAATGTGATTCGATCTTTAGTTCTATCTTTCTGCCCTACAAGGCTTCAGTCAATGAAAGCCATTTGTCCATTTCTTTTGAAGCGAGTGCCTCTACTTTCTTAAAAAATGAATTAGCATTATTTGAAGCATCTTTGAAAAATATTATAAGGTCGAGCCAAATCTCAAACTATTTGCAAAATTTTACAGTTTTTCGATGGGAATAATTTACGATATGAATATGGTAATCAAATTGGATGGGTTGCTTAAAGAAGGTAGGTCAAATAAATACAGACAAAGTAAAAGAATATAACAATAAACGAATATATGATTTGAATATAGTGTACTGATAGCAGAGAAATATTTGAGAAGGGAAGCACAATTTTCCTCAATAGCAATTTGGCCTACAAGAATCTCATGCATTTTGGAATCAATAGCATCACAATGGGATTTAGCATCTCTGAGATTTGAAGGATGAAGAAAATAAAATATATTCTGTAAATTTCTCTATTTCGGCATGCATTGTGTATTACACTGTTGAATGTATAAATAGAATAGACGAATTGTTAAACAAGCAACATAAGTATTTTTTTTAATCTTAGCCATACAGATGTAAAATACGTGTAGCAATAACAACTCTTGATTGAATTTTGATAGGAGACAAATACTATAACATCATCATTTGAATTGTTGGTGAACCTCATGGGGTTAAAGTTGTTATCAAGAAGAATTTTCTCTTGTCCCTGTAAGGTTGAATAATTGCTTTTATTCTTTTTTGTCACTGATCTTTTGTACAACACATTTGTTATGCCTCCTTCACTATCTGTTGAATCATCACTCTCAATTTCCCCTCTTAAGTTGAAAGTTCTTGGAAGAACTTTGAGTTTGGTTCTGAAGTAGGAGAATTTAAGAAAGGACAGTGGTTTGGTGAAACAATCTACAATCTGTTGTTCAAAAGGAATATGTCTTATTTTTAGGTTTCCTACATTAACCAAGTTTCTAACGAAGTGTATATTTATCATAATATGCTTTGTTCAAAAGGAATATTGGGTTTGAGGCCATAGCTGCAGTATTTACGTTGTTGCACCAGATAATTGGTCTATGTCAAGTCTTAATATTCAATTCTTTGAAGAATGAAGATATTCAAATCAATTTTGCTAAAGCAAGTGCCAATGCTTTGTATTCAGCTTCTGTACTAGATCTTGCTACAAATCCTTGTTTGTTAGAGCTCCATGAAACAAGATTCTTACCTAGATAGACAAAATAACCATTGACTGATTTTCTATGGTTAATATCACTTTTTTAATCGGCTTCTATAAAATCCACTAGATTGATATCACTTGAGATATGAAATTCAAGCCCAAAATTAGTAGTTTTCTTAAGGTATCGTAGAATTCTTTTGCAAGAAACCCAATAAAGTTGTAAAGGATTGGACATGAATTGACTGAGCTTATTAACTGCATAAGAGAGGTCTAGCCTTGTTAAGGTTGCGTATTGCAATCAACTTATTAAACTTTTGAATAATTTTCAATTCGAATACTGAGTTCCTTTTGACTTGCTCAGCTTTTGACCTAGACTCAAAGGAGTGTTTACACCTTTACATGTACCCAAGTTAGTTTTCCTTAATAGGCTATGTATGTATTTAGTTTGAGAGATGAATAGAGAATCTTTGTACCTTGCCACCTCGATTCCCAAGAAAAAATGTAGCTTTCCCATATCCTTCAAGGAGAATGCTTTGTTAAGATTCTGAATAACAATCTCTATTTGTTTATTATTGTTTCCTGTGATAACTATATTATCAATATATACCAGCAAAATCATTAAATCATCTCCTTCACTTTTATAAAAAAGTGAAGAGTCTAATTTTGAGTAGTTAAACCCTCATACCAGCAGAGCAAATTTTAATTTTTCAAACTAGACTTTTGGAACTTGTTTGAGACCATAGAAGGCTTTCTTAAACTTGTAATCATGGTAAGATATGCTTTGGTCTTCCAACCCCTCAAGTTGCATCATGTAGACTATTTCAGATATTTCACCATTTAAAAAGGTATTATCAACATCAATTTGTCTCAACTCCCATCCTAAGCTAATTACCAAACTTAGTACAATTTTTATTATTGATGCTTTCACCACCGGGTTATATGTTTTGTAAAAATCCATCCTAAGAGGTTGATGAAATCCTTTGGCTATCAACTTGGCTTTTAATCTGGTAATAGATCTAGCTTAATTTTCTTGCACTTTATATACCTATTTTCTTCCAACTAACTTCTACCTTGAATTATAGGGTACCCATGTACAAGTATCGTGTTTGATAAGGGCATGGTATTCATCGATCATAGCTTATTTTCAGTAAGGGTTAGCTAATGCATGATCAGTATTTTCTGATATTGTGATGGATTTAGCAATTATGTATATTTTGGGTTTGAAATTCTTGCTATGGCCCTTGTTACTATAGGATGAATAGGTAGGATTTAAGTGTTGTTGGTAGGTGTGGCAACATATTCAACTTAGAATGGTGAACTGTCAGTGTCAGGTGGTGAGATTGTAGTGGTGTAATCATGTGCATGGCTAGAAGCTGTAGGTGAGATTGAGCAATTACTTGAGGTAGAACCAACACTTGTTGGTGAGGTTGCCAAGACAAAATTTTCAGATTCTATTATATTGCTCAACTAAGATATTGGTCTGTCTGGAGCAAGAAAGAATTGACTTACTTTTTAATGATCTTCTGAATTAAAATTGGGCTCAGGTTTTTTAAAATTCAAATTAGATTCAAAGAGAAAGGATGACTCATTACATTTGATATTATTTGAAATATAAATCTTACTAGTGTGGTGTAGACATAGATACCTTTTGTGCTAGAAACTGAGACTGAGTATGATATATTTGGAGATGTAAAAATTAAATTTGTATCTATTGCAGTCTTTTAAGAAAGGATAATACTCACAGTCAAATGTTCTAATGCGACTGAGATTAGGTTTGGAGTTGTAAAGTTTTTCAAAAGGTGTTTCATTTTGCAGAGTAGGTGCTGCAAGTTTGTTTATTAAGAACACAATCATGTAGAATAACTTTAACTAGAATTTTAAGGGCATGTGTGCTTGTGCTAGGAGTGTTAACCCAACTTCCACAATGTGCCTATATTTTCTTTTAGCTTTTCTATTTTGATTATGGTATAAGGGCATATAAATCTCACTTGAATTCCATCGAATTTAAGGAAGGGTTCTAATGCTTTATATTCACTACCCATGTCACTTTGGAAGGCTTTTATTTTTCTCTCAAATTGTCTTTTTACAAGTGATTTAAAGTTGATAAAAATAATGTAAGTGTCAAATTTTTTGGTTAAGGGATAAAGCCAAGTATAATTAGCGTAATCATCTATAAAGATAATGTAGTATCTATGTCCTTGATTAAATGTGAGCGAGGGAAGGCCCTCAGAGGTCTGAGTGTATCAAATCAAAGGGATTTAATGATTTAGTTTCACTACTCTTGTGAGTTACCCTGTGTAGTTTTTCCAATTGGCAAGCATTACAGAAATCAAAAGTTTCATTTTCATTGATATTTAAAGGGATACAAGTTTTTAGAGTTGTCCTAAAAACATCAATGCTAGGATGGCCCAGTCTTTTGTGCCAAGTGATCAACACAGAAAATGTCTTAGAATCATTACAACTTGCATTCTTTAGAAGTAAGAAAGACAACATGGATATATTGCTTTTTTTGCCACTGCAATTTTGAAAATAAAGGTTTAAATGTCCCTCAAAAGTAAGTAAATAAATCCGAGACATATAAAATGCGGTTCGTTCAAAATTCTAAAACTAGTTAATGTAGTTTGTTTTGGTATTGACAATGGTGGTCCCTTGGCTTTTGTGCTTAGCAAAGCAATGGTTATCACAAAATAATACGATCACACATTATCTTGAACTAACTTAGATATGCCAATCAAATTTTTGGTAATTCCAGGAATGTTCAGTAAGTGTTTAAGTTGTATATAACTGTTTGTGTGTGGTTGTTTTGTGTTCAAAAAAGCACAGCCAACATGAGAAATTCTCAATTTCTCACCATTTTCATTGCCAGTTGATCTGGGTCGTTGTACTAAGTTGCAAGATTGAGGTTAGCAAGATTGTTGGTGACACTGTTGGTCGCATTGCTGTCCATGTACCAGGAATTGTCTGCATGATTTTCTGGTGTTGTTATGAAAGCTTCCCTCTGATCTCTTTTGTTCAAAGCTGATTGAGCAACAAAGTCACGATTTAATCTATGGCAATAGTTGGAAGCAATATGCCTGACTTTGTTACATATCTAGCAGGTTGGCTTGTTGCTTCGATTTGCTGTTTTTCCCCTTCCTTTGCCTTGAAAATTGGTTGAGTTACCACTGAATTGATTTGTGACATTTTTGGGTGATGTCTCAAAGGATTATCTATTGTTACCAGTTCAGTTTCTCTTCTGAGATGAGTTTGTTTAAGCATAATTTGCTGAAAAGTTTGGATTTATATTGCTCAGGGCTAGGTTTTTCTTAATTCTGTTTTCAAAGCTCAAAAGCAGAGCATACACATCTTGCAACGAAAGCCTATCTACTCTTGATGTTATATTAATTATTATTGCATCATATTCCGACCCCAAACCCTCTATTAAGAAGAGCACAAACTCATCATCCGAGACTTGACTTCCAGAAGCTTTGAGGTTGTCCACTAGTGATTTCATTTTGTGAAAATATTCATTCATGGAGAGTGAATCCTTTCTAGTGTTAGGAATCTGAGATCTCAGCTGTATCACTCTTGCAACTGTTTGTGCCGAAAAGATTCTTTCTAGTGTTGACCAAACTTCTCTCAAGGAACAGCAATAAGTGGTGGAAGCAAGGATGCCTTCTGTCATCGAAGAGAGGATCCAACTCATGAGCATCTGGTCCAATTTTATCCATGTCTGGTATTCTCGGTTTTCTGTGGTGATGACATTTTGTTGATCATCAACGGTTACATTCATCCTCCTAGGAACAGTTCGACTTCCATCAATGAAGCCCTCCAAGTCATTTGATTGAATACTTGGTAGGATTTGAGATTTCCATGAGAGGTAATTTGTATTTGTTAATTTTGTGGGTGAGCAGAAAGAGAAGGTGCTGTTGTTTTGGATGTTTGTTGTTGTCTAGTTTTGAGAGCTGCTACTAGAGCTGCTTGCCATATTGTTGGCTCTTACACCAATTTGAAGGATGAAGAAAACAAAATGTATTTTGTAAATTTCTCTATTTCGACATGTTCTGTGTATTACACTGTACAATGTATAAATAGAAGAGATGAATTGTTAAACAAGCAACAAAAGTATTCCTTCACTGTCTGTTGAATCATCACTCTCAATTCCGAGAGCAATTAAAAGAGATAATTTGTCATTCTCAGCAGCAGCAAGGTCGTTGCTGATCCTCTGGACAGTCTCAAAATCTTCAGCCTCGCAGGCTTCATCCAACTGTTTTTCAAGTTAAGAGTGGCGCAAGGATGCAAATTCCCCAGCATCCGCTGCTTTCCTTCTCTTGCTGATGGAAACCTTGCGTGCTTCAGAGGCCGAGGACGCCAATTCATGAGTACGGCTGAGTTTCTCGGAAATCAGGGTATTTAGATGCTTAAATCTTTGATGAGGATCACTGTTGTTATTATCATATTTATCAGTGTCTTTGTCTTTAACCGCAGATACGTTTGAATCAGAAGAAGCGTCATCAACTGTATATTCATGATCATAACGGTCGTGATCATCCGGTGCACTAGGCAGACCTCTACCGTATCGGATCCGTAAGCCAGCGGCTCTCCTTTTCTTTCTGGAACTCTTTGTTCTTGTGATGGAAGGGGAGGACAGTGATTGTTCCTGCTCCCATGGTGTTGCTAATGCTGTTGTTGCTTCGTCCGTGGAAGTATCAATAAATTGAGATTGAGAATGCAATTGAGATTTAGGGTCCTTGCTTTGATCTGGAGCCAACTGGAATGGTGTAAACAACACCATTCCTTCAAACAACGAATCCATCTCAACGTTTTCCATGCCTTGCTGGCTCGTTCGCACACTCGGCTCTGCTCTTTTGCTTTCACTCAACCAAATCAAATCAAAACAGAGCACGACTCTGCTAATTCTTTGCTTCTGCATCTGCTCCGCCTTATTTCTACTCAGTGAGCTGTTTACTGTGATTTGTTCTGGGCCTGTTGAATAATGGTTGGGTTGGACCATGGTGCTTTATTTTCTGATTGTCTCGTAGAACCCAGATTTTCGCTCTTGTTTCTCATTGCACCTAGAAATCATGTTGTCCGAAGGGGTGTAATCAAAATATCTGCTCGTTGTTTTTAGCATTACTGTCTATTTGTCTACCAGAATCAATTTTAGCATGGGCAGATACCCATGACATCAAACCCAAATCTATTTCACTTATTGTTGATGAGCTTGTAAGTATCATCATCAACATCAATCAATCATGTCAGAGTCAGCTAAGATATTGTCCAAAGTATGATATCTAATAACTTTAAGTTCTGATGTTATGTAGGTTTGTCTGTCACAGTGATTAGACGTATGGAAGAAATCATCGGAAGAAAGAGCAGGAAAAGGGTTCCCGGCGGATCAAAATGAGTGAGTGGAGGAGGATTATTCATATTCATGATAAGAGTTTTGACTCTCTCGAGGTAGGAATTGGATTTCTAAGATTACATAATTAGAAACACTTTCTATTTGTTACGGAGATGGTCTTATCAACAACGACTTAATGTGCCGCACCGCCTGCTGCTTCGTTGGAGTCTTTGACATTAATAATTGAGTTTCCAATTGCAATTCCTCCTCTTCCGCCTTATACGCGGTTCCTCAGCTGGCCTTGACTTCCGCATCAAGCTTTCTCCTCGTTCACTTTCGCGTTGCATTTCTTTCTCAAGACCTACTATTCTATATTGTTATTCTTCTGTCTCAAAGTAAACTACCCTTTTTATATTCATTTAATTATTCTGTTGTTTCTTTATTCGAATATTGACAGCATTTCATTCCGCTCCATACCTCCCTTTTTCAAAGCTCAGCTCAGCCCAGCCAACCCCAGCAGCTCGGTTACTCCTCCTCCGCCTCCGGAGTTAAGTCTATATTTTTAAAGGCATAAATAATATAAATTTTATTAAGCTGCAGCTTTTCAGGACAAAACTAAGTTTTAAGTAGAGGGCCCGAGCCAGCTCAGTCTCCGCTGCTTCACCTCCACCTCCACGTCCTCTCTTTCTTTCTTTCCTTCCTATATTCTTAGTTAACATGATCACATGCACTTTTTAAATCCCACCTTGCTTTCTATTATATATATGTTTTCAATTCGGTGGGTTTCTTAGCTTGATTTTAATATTCGTCCATTACAATCAAAGAACGAGGTCGTCGCGTACAGGAAAGAGTAAAGCAAACCCAAGCAAAGCAATCACCAAATTAAAGCTAACTTCGGAATCCAGACGAAATTAGAAGATAGAAAGATGAGTGGCATTGCGAAGAAGCTATGGTGCTGCGGAGCTAAGAGTTTCCCCTCAGACTCAGAGACGGACAATATCGCTGAAGAAGGTCATGTACGTGTCTTTGTGGGAAAAGACGTGCAGTTCAAGTTTGAAATGGAAGCCAATTACCTAAACCATCCCCTCTTCGAGAACTTGCTTAAACTTTCCGAGGAAGAATTTGGTTATTCATACGACGGGGCCCTAAGGATAGCCTGCGAGATTGATCTCTTTCACTACCTCCTTCATCTCCTCAAGACCAGAAATCCCTCCGCTCATTATATGGAACTTCCTGATATCATTTCAAAGTTTTACACCGACAATGCTCGTCAATGACTTGACTTCATCTTATTCAATTTTTGTTTTTATCCCAAATGAAGACCAAGAATTTAATGCGGCCTTCTCACTCAATTTTTTTTTTTTTTAGATCTTTTTATTTATTTATTTTATTTTGCCGGGATTCCAGACGCATTCGTTCATGAAATATTCTGTTAATCGATTTCTCTTCTGGTAATTGTCAATCCATCGATTTCTCTTCTGGTAATTGTCAATCCATTCTTTGACATTATTCTAATACACAAAGTACATTAAATCTAAACAAAAAAAGTTAAAAATGGTTTATTATAGCTCTTCCGTGGTTGTATGAAGGGGTGCTTTCAATTAACTATTGTATTCACCAGTTATTTTTTCTTCTTATTGTTGTTTATACATATTCATATTGCTATTTGTTTCTTTGCCATTTTCTCCTTTCTTCATTTGTTTTCACCAGACACAGGTTTTTTCTATTACATACAAAAATAAAAATGGAAATCAAAATATAGAAAAAGAAAAGGAATTGTTAGAAAACCAAAATGCATTTTATGTTTTCTAAGTTGGGTCAACTAGATTGGTAATGTATTTACTATTCCATTACAGCTTATTATTTATTCATGAGACAGTTTATTCAGTATATGTTAATCCTGTAACATTATGATCAATGAATTATTGAGTACCATCTTTCACTAATATCCAGTTATCTACAGATTTTCTTCTGAAAAAAAAAAAACACATTTTCTTACCATTTTTAATTTTTTAAACTGTATGATGTGTTTAGCGGACGTAAAACAGAGCATCCATTCTGGTACCTTAAGGACGTAAATCTAAAATGAATCATTGTGATATTTACGTGCAACTTGGATCATAAGTCTATGGTGATATCGCCAAATGAAATTAAGGTGCATAAATCCATTTGAATCTATGGATAATATCGTAATTCAAATGCTTTTCGAAGAACGAATGCAGTCCCCACGGGACCATCCAACCAAAAAGTTATAGAACTCCATTGATTCACGGTCCATGTTCCTCAGAAGGGTGAAAGTATATTATATTATGGAATCTGATGCGTAAGTATAATATTGATTTTTCGTCCAGTAAAAAATTTCCTGAAGATAAAAATAAGGTTGCACAAAATATACAGCGATTGGCAAGTGTGACCAACGATGGCGAGCATTTTACACGGAAGAGTCGATCAAGGAATATTTCCGTGGAGTGACGTAGAGCAGGCTGCGGTCAAAGCATTACGGGCATTCGCACATGCTTGAAGGCTGAGATAGTCTGTGCGTTTTGTGCCTTACTGATGATAAACATGATTCGTATCTACTATCGGCAACATTCCTTTCGGGACAAACACCGCTAAGCATTTTCAACGATTCATGTCACCAAGAATAATAACACTCCAAGAGGAATAATAAGGGATGACCGGTATAAAACATCCTCTTTCTTACCACAACCGCATGAAAATTATTGGTTTTGATTTGCTTACCACAACCACCCACTGCCTTTGCGAACCCCTTAAAGATGGATTAAAGGATTTCTAATGCCACAGGTCTCAACGCTAACATACGACCGAGAAGCAATTCAGCTAAAACATAAATTTTAGATTTCATGTCCCTACTCTCTTTCACATAATACAATACTCCAAGGATTAAAAAAAATAATAATAACTTAAAAAAGAAACAAATTTTTCAATGAAAACGAACAGGATTTCTAAAATAAATAAGTGTTGAGGGGTCCAACGTATGAACACAATGTCTTGCTGCTGTATAAATGCGGCAAAGATGCAGGCTAAGATGAAATTAGAACAAATGAAAATACCTGTATTTCCAGCAAAAAATAGATATACTAGCCCTTTGACTGACCAAGTTCAACATCTTTAACAGGAGTGTTATCTACTCCGTCCTTCAAAAGTCTAATTTCCTCTTCTGTAAGGCTGTTCTTTGATTGAGGTGAAGTCTTGGTATTTGTCTGCTTTTCGGCCTCTACAGCCCAACTATATATTACCATGCCAACAACAGCAAGAATCATCCCGCTTACATTCTTGAAAGTCATTTCGGAATCAAAAAGAAGCCATCCCAATGTGAGAACACAAACTGTTTTCATGTGACCTAGGACCTGGAAAGAAACTGCCGAAAATCGCCCGATGCACAGGTACTGACTCACATTGCAGAACACTGCTAGTGTGCATGACAGAAAAATAAAACACTGCACATATTTAGAACAGTCATTAGATAGAGTTAACACAATTTTCTTGCATATGGATCCATGAATGAATGCAGGCAGAAATCAGGAAGCTAGAGTGAAGTCGGAGAAAGATCGAATACTCACAATGACCCCAGAAGACATCTTATAATTTGTTATAAATTTGCCATTGAGGTAGTAATCAACAAATGGACCAAGAACAAGGAGAGAGAGAGCTTGAATTGGGGCAGTCTTACTCAACAATTCAAAAGAGCCAATTGAGTACTTCTTCTGAAAGGAACCTATTGTCTGCCATCAGAAAACGTGAAATAAATTAACATTGGCAAAGGCTATGGAAACTGATATAAACACATACAAGGAGTATTCTCATTTTAGAGGATTTTTTCCACAGCAAAGTGAAATAAAAGGAAAACACCAACAGCCAAGTAAATAGGGTATCAACTACTTTTTGGTGTCATGACCTACAACTGAAAGTTAGAAGATAAACACTTCAACAAAGGACTCCACAAAATTTTGACTCAAGTCATTTGATACATAGATTGGCCTTATAAATTATTATGATTTTTGGTGGCTCAAACTTTTAGCATTATCAAAAGAAACCTCATAATTACATCTGCCTTAAAAAAAAAAATTAACAAAGAAAATACTTGGGGATATTGTATTATTCAAGTTTCAGTAGGAACTAACAAAATGAAGCCAGTTCCATTATTTTGTAGTTTCTTTCCCATCTTCAATCTCTTGTCTGATTAATCTTCAAACACAAATAAAGTTCATGAAATAAGAATCCATCCACATTTCACATGCAGATAAAAATAAAAAAAAATAGCTTAGTTTATACCATTTATGGTCTGGAATGGTCATGAGAAAATTAGTTTCCGCATTGATTATAATCAAACTACACTGTCTTCTACCTCAGTCAAATTATATCCTAACCATTGTCCTATGGTCTCTCGGGGAGCAATGCTGAGCTAACACCCAGGCAGGAGGCCAATGCAGACCTTGGTCATAGGTGTCCTCAATTACACAACATAACACATTTACAGAGTTTGATCCCACAACTAAATGCTTCTCACTTGGCTGAACTTGTACATTTGCAATCAATTTGTTATAATTAGATTTTATACTAGTTCACTTGTAAAACCGAGATTAGTACTTCAAAACTTCTAACAGAATCAATTAGTTAATCTCATATCATTTAACTAGTTTATTGAATGAAAATAGAGTATTACTTCACTGCAACTACAAAGGATTAACGACAGAACAAAAATTACAACAAAAATCAATGAGACCAGTAACCAAATCATGGGATGTGTCTCCAAGAGACTGCATCTAGAGTTACTACTATCTTAGAGGTACAACTATCTAAATTTGATATTTTAACATAGCGGATATAATATCAGAAGTACTCACAATTTGCTGCAAAGATGTAGATAACACCGCTACACAGGCACATAGAAAACCTTTGGCATTAACTTTGACATCAGTTACCGTGCAAACACCCACACCTATAACTACAACTACAACAGCCATTTTCACTTCTTTCGAGTAGCGTTTGCTGTGAATAATCCACTCCATGATGCACACAACTGGAATCATGCTCAGTTTGGAGATCTGTGAACACCAGAAAGAGTTAGTTAGCAACCTGTGTATCAATGGTTATGGTGGTGACCTGTATTCAATTTGTTGTCCGTAGCTGTAATCATCCTGCAAGAGCAGGTATGGCTTTTGTGGTCCTAATCCTATTGAATGTTTCAACTGTTGCAAAAACATAAGATAATCATCATAAAATTGCAGTTTATATTAATATCTATCGTAACCTAAAGGCATACTTGATAGAAACCAACAGAATTGAGCATGAGACTGAAGTTCATGCCGGCTATAGACGTATTGGCGACAACTGAGAACCATAGGAGCTCCCACAAAGGAACATGCTTGGATGCTGATAATCCAGTAGCATTAGACACCAGACCCACCAAAGCCGTTACAGCAAAGTGGAACCCCGTTAAGGTTGTGGCTGGAAATTGAAGGAACAAAATATTAAGAGATAGTTTGAAGATTAGACTAACATCAACGAAACTTATGGTTTGAATCTTACGGATCCGTGAAGAGATCGTAGAAAATGTAGTTTAAAAGAAGAATGAAATATGTAATTAATAGACTAATTAAAAGTAATGAACAGAATCTATTTGGAAGGATAATAATATACAAATAATCGAAACTATGAGTGAATAAACATGCATAAAGATATACATAAGAGATCAGATCGGAAAGAGGAGACAGACCAAAGCTAAAAGCGTAACCGGAGGAGGACATGAGCTGCTTGTTGGCCATTATTAATCCGACAGAGCTTATGACGTTCATGGCCCACGCCCCCATGTCTGAAACCGCCGACGGTTTCTTCTCGCTCTCCATCTCTAATTCTTCTAAATATTGAGAAAAATTAACTATTCGAGGATGAAGAGATCTCAATTACAAGCTATGATATGGATGGATTTCGAAATTGCCTTCTCTTGTTTTGTTCCGCGTGTCGTAGAGAAGGAAAGCTTTGGATTAGATGTATAAATATATGATGTGATGCCTCTCCATGTGCAATAATTAAATTCAGGAATTCTGTGTCCGTATCTGTTATATGAGAATTGATACAAAACCAAAAGACAAAAAAAAAGAAGAAAGAAAGAAAGAGAAAAGACGAGAGATCTGAACTATTTAGATAGAGCGAGAGAGAGGAGTCTGCGTCTGCGAAGGTATATCACGTTTTATGGCTGGTTAGGGATGGAACGAAGGAAGAAAGGCAGGCAGGCAGGCGGGCACGGGCCTATCCGAAATGCCTCCGTCGTTCTTCTCACCCTTCACCTTCACATACACTTTCTCTCCTCACTTTTCTCACAAAGATTGTTTCTGTTTCTTATATTCCTAGCTTAATCAGTCAAATCTTTACCACCTAATTCCCGTTTTACATTTGCGGTGTGTCAGATCTCCACATTCTTTTCTACTTCAACGCTATTTCTCATTAAGTTCAGCATTCTGTTTGAAAACAAAAACAAAAATATTACTTCTAATTCTTGCTTACAGATTAAACCACATATATATATATACACATACATATTTTCATTCCACTGTTTTTGTTCATGTTCTAACTCCTTTTTAATTTTTTAGAATCTATTAATCGTTACTAAATAAATATATAAGCATTTTCGACAGTTTCCATTAATGCTTACTAAATAAATATGGGTGAGTTTTCAACACTTGTCGGTGTAATAAAGTACACTAATAGCATGATAACCTCAAATAATTTTAACTAAGAACGTATCTGGTTTCTCTCTCTCTCTCTCTTTCTCTTTAAACAGCTCAACTAGAATGCAATTTTCCTGGTGTGACCATTCATCTTCCCGCAGCACCCTTCCACCACCGCTTGGGACGGGTCATTAGCTCATCTGTTTTAACGTGTCGCAAGTGCCATTTGTCAATGCAAAAGACGAATATTAGTTGATGTGGCACATCTTTAGATGCTTGGCACATGAAGTGAAAATATGCATCACGCGGTCATGGAATCTACAGTTGCTCATAATACACGTCATGTTTTTGACCTTTTGAGTATATAACTGTATAACAATCAACGGCCTAATCTGTTCTTGCTTTGCTTGGGCTGGCATGAGTTCCTGGTGGCTCCACTCATGTCAAATATCATTTATAAACACTACAAATAAATAAATTAAAAAAGATGATATTTTGTTTACAACTAAAAGAACAGTAAAGATGTAAATCTTCCCTTGTGAATCTCCCTTGACCCAGTTCGTCCCATTTCGAAGAGTATCCTTCATTTCGAAAAGAAGAAAAAAGGCAAACCTTTAGCTTTAACTAGCGTTCATCAGAAAGTAGCTCCACGGACGAATTGCACTACCATATCATGAAAAGCAATGATACAAGAAACTCCCAATAAAGAACACACTAAGCAAAAATCTTTAATCTAAATGTACACCTGTAATCCCCAAAAATACTCAGTAATAAACACAAAGAAACCAAAACCAATACACCACCGCTCATTCAAACAATGACTTGGCATCCAATGGAAGCCATATAGAATCAATGGAATAACTACCTTCTATAACAAACAGAACTTCTATCTAGACACACTTGGCAGATATCATTCATGAATAGAATACACAATTTCCAATCACTTTGCAGTAAGTCATGCTTTCAAGGTCATCTATTCCAACAAATGCAAGCTCCAGTCCCATACCCTACTGCATCCATAACATTATACATATAATAGAAATATCTGACAACATGGCACATTGGATCAAATTCTTCATCCTCATTCCTTGCATGTTGAAGGATGTCTTTGAGCACCTGCTGGTGCCATTGGCCTTGGGAAGCTATGGGTCAACCGGGCATCTGAGATGTTTGGGAATTCCACGTATGGGCTCTAGTGTGCAATTATAAGGGGGAAATAGAGGAAAGATAAGGATCAATTACATGGACAAGAAATAGGAAGTTGCATCTACACTCCTCCCAACCACCAGACGGAGAGAGGCACATACAGTATTTCTAGAGACAAATAAATCAATGGCAACTCTCATGCATTTTAAGAAACATATCAAAACGCATGTGCTTGCATCCCAAAGAATTTCTCATATAATAACTCTCTCATCTAATAATTTGAAGTTTGTCTTGCACTTATGATTACTTCAAAATATATTGGGAATAACTAAGCTTCTTTGTTTATTTATTTATTAATTATTATTATTATTATTGACAAGAAACAGAGATACTCTAATAAATTCCAGTAGCAGCTGATCACTGTTAAAATTATTGCTTTTGACAGAAAAGAATGGGATAATGTTGTCTTTCTATTATTAATATTATTAGGGTAAGACAATAGCCAAAAAGAAACATAATAAAGAACTATTTTACCCCATGCAAGTCTGCTACATCTGACTGGCTACCTCTTTGAAGGTTTGACTACTTCACCTTCCCAAATTGAGATTTGAAAAGAGAGAAAACTAGGATAAACAATTTACTTTTATTTCCTATCAATGATGTCAAAACCATTTCCTTTGGTTACAAACTTTCACCCAATGCTTTACCCTGTGTTCTAGAAATGAAAATAGTGAACTTATATCAGGAAGGAAAGATGTACCTGTGATGTAAATATAGACTGAGGTGATTCTTCGTAATTTGAAGATTTTGAAGATGTATTAGCAGAACAAGCATCATTGTGCGAATCACTTCCATTCAGTTTATGTACTCCACTATTTAGCCCAGGCTCACTCTCACTTCCATTGGCTGACTTGGCCCTCTATATTAGTGCCACAATTTCCAAATAAGTTAGGCATTTAATGGCTAATTGACCCAATAAAAAATGCAGAAAACTGTGAACAAAGGAGCAGAGCCAATACCTGGAAGATTTTGCCAAGTGTTTTCAACCCCTTTGCTCGAGCACGGAGCTCTTCTTTCTTGGCATTGTTGTCTTGAAGAACCTAAAACAGATTCCCAATGATTATCACCAAACAAAGAGACCTAGTATCTTATCTAATGTAAGCCAGAAACCACAAACAAGAAAAATCTAGGAATACAACCATCTGACAAACTCGGGAAAGTGTGGCTTCGATGTCAGCTACGTTAAGCTTCCACAGAGAATCTATCATCAACTTCTTGTGGGACTGCATGTACTCTTCAAGCTCTTCCTCAGTATAGTTCCCCTCGGCATTTAGCTGCTTTTTCATGTCCTCTTGCAGCTGGATCAATGCAATGGCACCTAGTAGCAAAAGGAGAGTTTCATTAGATTTCATCAATTTTCCTTGAGGCAGATAATTGCTTTCTTGGAAAGATTTGAAAGACAAATTCCAGTCCCACTCCATCCCTACACTATTTGGTAATTAGTTTTTCTAATTTAAGCCAGTAATTTTTGAAACATTGTCATCTTAATACTGCATGCCTAGAAGCAACAAAGTTGCTAAAAACCAACATTAAAATACCCAGCACAAGCCTTCGCATATCTCTATGAAATATATTCAGTACTTAAAAAGGATCAACCAAAATTCAAAGAAACATGCAAATCAGACACGAGAAAAGAGAGATAGAAAAGTTCAGGTCTCTGTTACTCGAATCCAGGCTAATTCACACCCAATTGCCAACATGCAGTGGGACCAGAGTAAAGACCAAAAAGTGTTCACAATTTTAAAATGACAGTTGATCACCAAATGCACAAGTATTGGCTAACCTGTTGCTGCAGTTACTTGAGATTTGATATAATGGCCTTTGTTTCTAAACCATTCAGCAACAAAAGGCACCCCCAGATAAATAGCTTTCTTCCCAAGTTCTTTTGCTGCCTGTCTTGCATATATATATCCAATTGTATTCAACATGTCAACACCATAGGCTGCAGATACCAGGCCATAAAAGTAGGGAGAAGAGAAAAGTGTCACTGAAGCAATCAAAGGTACAAAAATGAAACAAATGAATAGGAGCCAAAAGACACAAGCTGCAAAATGCCAGTCTTAGAATTATGCTTCCCTGCTATAACCAGAACAAACATCCATTCATTTCTTTCCTGCGGAAACACTCTTCGATAAAAAAAAAAAAAAAATCAAATCTTCATGAGAAATAGTATCCAAATTATGAAACTATCTAACTTAATTATATTCTGTCTGCTCGAGAATTGTTAAATAATGCAGCTCTGATCATTGCAAGCAAGAAAGTCTTAAATCATGCCAAAAAGAAAAAAAAAAAATCAACTCATGGAAGTCAGAATGAAGAAGCACTGCATCTTTGTGCATATGCAAAGTGTGTATCTTGAACTATATTACAAAATTTGATTCAGAATTAATTCACTTTAGCATTTATTGGCCGCTAACTTTTCTTTCTTTTCTTTTTGAGCAAATAATAGCATTAATGGTAGCCATAAGGTTAATCAACTGTTGCACAATGGAAAATGTAGAAGCAGCCGAGAGAAGGGAGAAACTTTTCTCTGGCTTTTTCCATTTCATTTTACAAAAACATTTTATGAGGGTTTTTTAAAGTATGGATGTATTACCTGCATTAGAAAGCCTTGAAACTTCACTTTTAGCATAATTAAGAAAGTCCTCTTTGTTTCCTTGCACATATTGGTTGAGTCGGTCTCTCAGTATATCTGCAAGCTTTTCCTCTCTTTCCTTCTGAACAACCTGCAGCAAAAATATAACTTATTTTAAATACATAAACGCTGCAAAAACCATAAGGTAAGAATTAAATCAGCCCAAAAGTCCATTTAATGAGATATATATAAAGGAATTTACCTTCATTTCCTCTTGCAACTTTTTGGTATCAAACTGTTCCCCTTCAGTAAAAATGTCTAGAGAAGCCATCGATGCCATTGCAAGCTGTCCTATATATTCCTCAAAAAGCTCGCTTCCAAAAAGCATCGCAAAGATTGCGGCAGGATCAATAATTGCTTCACTGCAGCAAAAGGACTCAGGCAGAAAAGATATTACATTACATCATGATCCAGAGGCATATAATGCAAGAGGAGTCAGGCAGCCCATAAACCTTGAAATTAATATATCACAGGTTAAAAAAGAGAAACTAACGTTGAGATTCCAGATTTCCCAAGAGCATCATATGCTTGTCGTTGGGTTGGATCACTCAATACCTGGTAAGCCTCTCCCAAAACCTGAACTCAGATGAACACAAACTTCAATAAAAACATACTTACAAAGTTAAAACATAGTAGCAAAGTGAAAGCAACATCAAAAAGATAAAGCAAAAGAAAAAATTTCTAGCATGTAAGACAAACACAAAATATTCCTAAGATTGCAACTGGGTATTGAAAATATTTAAATATACTTTAACCATTAGTTAATTAAGGAAAGTCCACTAGGACTTGGTCCAAGATTACTAGAAACTAAAATGAGCCAAGGCCCCTAAAAAAGCCATATTGAATATCTTGGTTCCAGAATATGCGTGTCTAAACCTTTCAACAAGGCATTGTCTATAGATGTCACAAGTCAAGATCAAGAAATGCAAGGTTTCAGATAGATGAAAATGTACACATTGAAATTAAATTAGAAAAAAGATGCCTTCAGTCAAAAAAAAAAAAAACCATAGGAGAGTAATAGAGACTTCTAGCAGCATCCTAACTTCTACTAAAGGAATTTTACAATCCAAATTCTCATGCACCATTGCCAGTGATAGCTAAGACCAAGAAGACGATGCCTGAAGTAGGCAAAGGAAAATTTAAAATGTCTTGTAGCCTTTTAAATTATAAGAACCTTCATGAATATTCCGTTGTAACTTGTTTCAAGCAATTGGCATGTAAAACAATCGAAACCTAATCAGAAGATATATATGAAAAAAAAGAAACTTGAAAGTCAAAAGTCATTTGCACTCTCAAGTGGTCACTTTTCTTTGGGATTTTCTTTCTTTTTTTCTTTTCCTCTTGACAATGAATATGTAATTGATATTAACAAGATTCTGCAGTAATTACACAGATAATTGAAAAAAATTAACAGTCAGGCAGATTCAACAATGCATGCATTGTTTACATATTTTTCTGTATTTAAAGTAGCGATGGAGCTAGATGAAAAGGCTAGTAGTTGAATGAAAGATGTCCTTTGGTCAAAGGGAAACTTGCATCTTCCAGAAGCAAAAACATTTCTGTGATAAGTGCAAAACAAGTTCAGCATTGTTTAAAAAGAAAATAGTGAAGTTTAATACATTTATGACAAGCACAATTTCAGTGATACTGTCACCTGATAGACAAATAGTCAAAGTAAAACTTACCTGAAAATTTTGTGCAGCAAGAGGATCATTTGGGTTTTTATCCGGGTGAACCTTACGTGCCTGCAAGCCACAGACAGCTGATTAGAGAAAACAGTACTATTTGAAACAAATGTGAGATAAAATAGCATTACAATTCCAGTGGAAGGATACAATATCCAGGCGTCAGTAAAAGTGAAAACGGAGGAGAAAGGCAGGATAGTTCAGTTGCTAGTACGGAATAATCATTCAATCAGGGAACAGTATAACTCCTACTTCGGTTGGTTTCTAATTTACAATGATTTTACTAAAATGAAATACAAAAAGAAAAAAAAAAAAAAACCAAATTGCTGAGATGATTAAGAGAAGACAAGAGACTTTCTTCTCAGCAGTTATGCGATCGGCAGGCACAAATTTTTAGCTGATTTTGAGCCACAAAGCCGTTATCCATCCATAAATTAAATTAAAAAATAAATTGTAAAGGGTGAGGATAGGATACCTTGATGTAGTAAGCTTTCTTGATCTCGGCCTCTGCAGCGGTTGGGCTGACCCCTAGCACGTCGTAGTATTCGGTCTCCTTTACCATCACTGACTCGGAGAAGACAAGTTTCTTCGATTTACTATTCAAAAGATCTGACTACCAATTTGAGAAGAAAATAGAGATACGGCAACAGAAATGATAGAAAAGGAGGATGGCTTCTCAGCCTTCAGAACAAAAAGGATGGCGTTCCTCTTCCACGCGCTGAGCACCTGATTTCTTTCGAGTTGACCATCCTCCCTGAATTCCTCGCTGTACCCTTACTTCTTCATGCTACTTTACTATTGTACTTTGCGTTTTAAATTTCGCAACCTTTTTTTTTTTTTTAAATTTTTTATTTTTTCTGATACTGTAAAACCCAGATAAAAAATAAAAATATTTTGGTAAAAAAAAAGGAAACCCCACTTTTTTACTTGACGTGAACAGAATTTAAATTAGTATGTAAATAAGTTAATATTAACTTAAGATTTATTGTTTATTCTAACTATTTATTTTTAAAAATTATAATTTTTTTTTTTTACTTTATAATTAATATATAAGAAACTGTTTGTGGGATGTACCTAAAATAAAAATTTGTAAAGGTACAGTTGGTGAAAAGAATAAAATAATTTTGATATAAATGAAATAAATAATAACAAATAACAATAATATAATATGTAGAAAAAAAAAATAAATTTACATATAGTTTACTTTAAGTTACGTGACATTCATTTTTTTTAATATGCTATTTATCTCTATTAGTTCAGTGATACATATGACTTAAATGAATATATTTTTAGGATAAAATAAAATATTTTACTATTTATTAAGAAAATAAATTAAAATATTTTTAAACGTTATAAGTTTATTAAGAATTAATATTTTATTTTTACAGATAAACAAAATATTAAAATTTTGATATAAAAAAATATAAATTTTTAATGTAATAAACTTTAAAAGAATAGTAAAAGAAAGTAAGAGAAATTTTAGTTTTTCTTTCTCTTATATTTTAAAGCTATTTCATACTTCTTTTTAATACATGTGAATACAGCTCTTTGTAAAGATATATTTATTCATAATATCTCTTTATTTATAATCATTAGATTATATTTAAATTTTAATTTAAAGTATAAAATTAAATTAAAATATAAAACAATGCATTGAAAAACTATATCTATTCAGCTCAAGCTGCTGCGCTGTATATTGTACACAAAATAAAAAGTGGAACACTACAACCTAACACTGCAACTCCAAGCAATATGTTGGGCGGCGTCCATGTTATTGGCTTTCATTTTAAAGGCCACTCATGCAGGCGTTACCAATTGGAAATATTGGACATTAATGCATACTCTTGAATTTGGGCATTATTTGTGTGTAGATACTCATACATCCATGCATATTTGACTTAGAATTACACATACTCATACATATATGTATCAATTTAAAAATTATCTCCAATAAAAACTATAAATAAACAAATCAAAGTGTAAAATAAAAAGTTGTCTACTTTTATACATTAAGGTCTTTCTTTTAGGCAACTATGGAAGTTGAACACTTGATTAATTAAGAACTTACAACAAGTATTTCATAAAATGAAATAATTTGTATCATAAAGTTCAATTTTAATAACAAAATACATTATAATTGTGAGAGTGATTTATCTAATTAATGAATAACTGTGAATAAATATTTTATTGATTGAATAACTTATTATATATTATAAAAAAAATATTATTTAATTATATTAAAATTTTTTTTAATTAATATAAGTTGAGTTTAATAAGATAATTTTAAAATTTTATGACGAAATAAGTAATTTATAATTTATTTTTTAGTTGTAAATGATATAAAATAGTTTTTAATTTAAGAAAATTATTTTTAGAATTCATTGCTTGAAAAACTTGACCAAAGCACATGTTCCCACATGATATTGTTTTCCATCTAGAGAAGCTCTGTCACGGTTGTTTATCCAATCGGAATCATTTACCTTCAAACTCAAATTTGTAGCACCATACAAAGGAAAAAGAGAGCTTAAAAGAGTTAACAGTGCAGATAAAGGAGAAACACCAAAAAGGATACGGGTTGGCGGGAGCAGGTGGCGGTATCATTGCTCAGAAAATTACTTATCCCCAGCAGATGGTACTCCTTTTCTGCTGAACTAAACCGATAATACCTCTTTGCCAATGTAACGAATTCAACTCGGCCAACTGTAGGTGAATACGGGCCAACAAATCGAGAGAGTAGCTAAGAAAGTTTTCTTGAAATCACCCCAAACTTTCAAAAGCCCAGCTGCTTCTTCGGGCACACTTCTTCAGATCCTCCACATATGTTACAGGTCATCCAATTACCTATATTGCTGCTCAGTCATATTTTTGACTATGGATCCCCACTATTAGGTCATAAGAACCGAAGGGTTGGGAGGCCTTTACAGCGGTCTTAAGCCTTCTCTTTTTGGAACCGCTGCTTCCCAGGTTTTGTACTCTCTTCTTTCTATCTTCTTGATACAAGTAATTTAACCGTTTTCTATCCTCTTGATACAAGTAATTTCACCGTGGAAGCGCTGCAACTCAACTTGTAATTGTGTTTAAATGATCAAATTTTCAATTCAAACTCGTAGCTTTTCAATTTTCTTTTCAGCCTTTTTTTTCCCCTCGCGCCGTGAATTTTTACTAACTTATAATATGCTGCCACTGTAATATTCAAGCCCGCCCTTCTTTTTTAAATTCTAAATGCGAAAAAAAAGAAAAAAATAAGCTCATTTTTTATGTTTATGCTTTTGATCCACATCCTTATGTATTTAAATATGTGTAGATAAGTTTGTTTTCAAATCAAGAATTAACAAGAAGAATTGAGAAGCACTGGGAAGAGAGAAGAAAGAAAAGAGGAAAAAAGAGAATAGAGACTAGAGAAGGTGGAAGGAAATAAGTAATTTAGAAATAAGGAAAGAGATTTTAAGGTAATATTCTTCTTTTACTTTATTTTGACAAAAAAATATTTATATGATAGTGTTAGAAAATGATGAAATTGAATAAAATATTTAAATTTTATTTTGGTAAATTAAAAATTAGAATTTTAATTATTTTAAAATTTTTAAACTCATAATCAATAGTTTTTAGATTAAATTTGATAGTATCATCGGAGAATTTCTTAAGAATTATTGAAAATTAGATGAAAGTATATTAAAGTTTGGTTGAGGGTGAAAATGTAAAATTTTATTTTATTATGTAAATTAGGAGGATTTATTTGCAAGTAGTTAGAAAATTTTTGGGTTATAATAAAATTTCTTATATTTTAGTGTAAAATTATAAAATATAAAATTTTAAACTTGAATTGTAAAAATTTTTGTGGTACTTTTATAATTACATATATTTTAAGAATTTTTTTATAATTTTTTATTATTGATAATTTTTATTTTAGAAGTTCAAAATTCTAAAATTTTCTATACCAAATCTTGGTTTGATTTTAAGTTAGAGATTAATTTATATTTTAATATAAATAGTATAAGTTATAAGTTCATTTTAGTAATTATGCATTAATTTGTGAAATGTATTAGGCAATGATAGTGGAAAGAAGGAGAAATCAGTGGAGCCATAAAGAAGCAAATTTTATTTTGATTTACATTTAATTAAGTATTTTAGTATTTTAAAAAATTAAAAAATAAGATTTTATATTTAATAATTATTATAAATATAAAATGAGTTTATTTAAAGTATGCATGCCTTTTATTTTGAAATAACTATTAAAATATGATGCATGCTTTCATTTTAGAAATATTGATATTTTATTTTGGAAGTTGACATGGCAATTAAATATTTGTTATGTTGTATATAAATTTTCAAAGAACTAAATTATGATATTACAATTAAATTATACTTTCGATGTTTATATAACGTTATTAGAATAATAGATAAATTGTTTTGTTATTACTATTTGTATCTACATTATGAAATAGTATAAAGTCTTTTATTTAGTACCGATGGCTATAGATTATTTTTCAGTCTCATAATAAAAGCTTGTAACTTTAAAATTATAAACAGTAATCCTTGAGTATAAAGTTCTTAAAATACGCAGACTATATATTTCTTGGATGACAATACTTTAAAAATAGTACTCTAAAATTATGCGTTGCACATAGTAATAATTAAATTATATTATTACTTTATTATTATTATTATTATTGTTTATATTTATTGATGAGCAAAATAATTAGAAGTATAATAATTAATAGTTTTTCTTTTGTAACCTTCTTTATATATGATTATCCACTGGGTTTTGGTTCACAACTAACTTTTCAAGTATTCTTTTGGGATAGTTGGAGTTTAAGTGAATATAAAAGAAATATTATCCTCTAACTATATATATTTTAGAAGAATATTTTATTTTGTATATTGTACTTATTAAAAAGTTACAATTATACTAGATATTGTACATATTTAGTTAGAATAATCAATTAAATTGTGTTATGAAAAATATATGAGGATTTATTTTTAACAAATTTATTGTTATGATAGTTTAAAATTTTACAAACGATATTGAAAATATTTTTAAATTTTTAGTGCTTAAATTGTAAGAAAAACTCTATTAAAATATTTAGAATTACTTATCTTTAGTTTTAAATTACTCTATAAAATTTTAAATTACAAACTTTAATTTTGGGGCGTGACAGCATGGCATTTACTAGTACTTTTATCAGGTTATAAAAAATAAGGCCGAGGTGATTGCAGTTGCTCGTAAAGGCAAAGGATGTGGGGGCGGCACCGTTGGGATGTTTTCTTGGCTTATTGTTGCAGTCCTTACTGGGTAAACACTTTGATTTCTATGGAATCTAAATGTTAATTCTTTTTAACATTACATATTGTAACAATCATGTGTTATGGGGTCAAGCCTTATCCTCGTTGAATCATGATTTTGTCTGATATTTGAATCTAAATTTGCTGTAAATGATGAGAAATGATGTATGCTGTTGTGTTTTTGTTATTATATGTTTTGCTGTTACTAAGACTTAGCTCAATCGCTTTGTGCTGGCAGGTCATTAAATGTATTGTTTAGAATCCCGATATGAGTTCTTATGACACGGATATAGGTGCAATTTCATGTCTTAATGGCATACACTTGTTTTTATTCCTTTAGTTTTCTCATTTGGTGAATGATGTGTTACTTTGACTTTCAAGGTTGTGGTTTTGCTGGTTTTGAATATTACCTTTAGAGAAATTTTATATAAGTTTATATGTCTTCTAGCATGTCTTGGAAAAACACTTTCAATATAAACGCTTTGCTATCTAACAACATTCGATCATGACCTTTTTTGGACTCAAAACACATACTGAAGCAGAAAGAAAAATTATGGAGGGAAATACGGAAGCTCTAATGAAGGAAGCTTTTGAAAGTTCAACTTGTCCAACTTTGCAAGACAAATTGGCTAAACTTGATTCAATAAAACCTGGCCCTCATGGAACATTGCATGCGGTTAGCTCCAATTACTTTTTGCTTAAGCATAAGATGCTTATGTTTTATATTCGAATTGACATTAGCATAAATCTTATGAATGCTTACACATATCATTTTTTAACATAAAATAAACTACTGAAGTTGCAAGTCGTCCATTTTCTGCAATATGCATACAAGAGAAAGGCTAAAATGTTGGAGGCTTTTTCATTCTTCTGTTTTGCCTTTGTTTGTTCCTATTGATGAGCTGTATAATTAGTTTTTGCTTTTTCCTTTTTCACAGTTAAGGCAAGCCTTTCTACTGTTCATTTTCAATTTACGGAGAACAATGTTTTTCTTCTTTACTGCACAGATTTCCTTTCATTTTCTTACCTTTCTTACACCTTTATGGAACTATACATGCGGTTGGTTCCAACTATTTTTTGCTTAGGCATAAGATGCTCAATGTTTTACATTCAAAATGAATTGGCATATATCTTATGAATGTTTACACATATCCTTTTTTACATATAGATTTGATCATGCATTGTCAGTGCTAATCTTCTTAAGCAAATACTTTTAATTGATTAAGATCTTGAAAACTACTAGTTATCTTTTTATTTTACTTGTTTTTGGCAAAACTTTTTGACTTTTTGTGTGCATATTATGTCTAGCATACATAAAAGCAAACTTCTGTCAAATTGCCGTTTTACCATGTTTCGTGATGGGCAGAATATTTCTGTTGCTGTGACTATTGAGATACATTATTGTTGCTGGGGTTGGGGTTATTACACAATTAATGAATGATTTTAATTTTCCACAATGTTGATTCTTATATTATGCTATGTTTGTAGGCACGCGAGGTTTATAATGAAGTAGGAGTTACTAGTTTCTGGAAAGGCATAATTCCCACACTTATTATGGTTAGTCTCATCTAGACAGTTACAGGGACTCAAAATGCTGTGTTGAGTTACTTGTAATGTAATCAGGATTTCATTATTTGGGTTTGCAATCCCTCAATCTAGTTTATGATTGATGAGGGCTTACTAAAGCATCCAAGTTTAAAAAAGGTTGCTAACAAGCATGGATTAAAAAGTGTATCAGCATTGGATGTGTAAGACTCTTATAATATGTGCGCTACTTTGTCTTTATGGAACTCTTATTTTTACTAAAGGCAATATCACATTAAGAATGGAAACTTATGCCAAGCTTGACTCTTGTATCGGGTCATGTTTTTTTGACCTCTAATTCATGGCACATATCATATCGCGCCCGTACCAGTGTTGAGGTTAACCTCCTTTCTGCAAAATTGTCCCACAATATTCGGCAGGCACCGCCGCACAGCGTATGATCACAAAAAAATTTCCCTCGCCTAACCTCCTTTATCAGAAAGTTGTTGGTTTCGGATGTGGCTCCACGCCATCCGTGCACGCTGCTAGTCTCTGCTGTGCAACAGTGGAATATTATTGGTTTTGGCTGTGTTCCTGTGCCGTCCTTGGATGCTGCCGCACCTCGCTGGCACTCATAGCATATACTGCCCACACAGGTGCCGCAACGCACTCTGACTAACCACAAATAATACCATCGAGAGTTTAGGGTTTTAGGGTTTAAGGGTTGAGGGTTTTAGAGTTTTAGGAATTCAGGTTTAGGGTTGAGGATTTAAAGTTTAGGGTTTGGGTTGAGAGTTTAGAGTTTGGAGTTTGGGGTTTGGGGTTTGAAGTTAGGGGTTAGGGATTTGGGGTTGAGGGTTGAGAATTTTAGGGTTAAGGGTTTAGGGTTGAGAGCCGTCATTCCGCAAAATCGTCCCACAATTTTTGTTCACCACTGCCGTACAGTGCTTGGTTGCCGAAAAATGCCCCGCTACTAGTCGAAAGTCGTGCCATCGGGACAATGCCCAACAGGTCGCACCCCTGGACTTTCCCGAGGATGGCAGTCTTGCCGCAAGATCACCACACGATTTTCATCCACCACTGCCGCACAACGCTTGGATGCCGAAAAATGCACTGCAGCTAGCTAAAAGTCCTGCCATCGGGAGAACGCACAACAGGCCGCACCTTGAACTTTCCCTAGATTGGTCGTCTTTTCGCAAAATTGTCTCACGAACTTCGTCCACCATAGCCGCACAGCGCTTGGATGCCAAAAAATGCCCCGCGGCTAGCCGAAAGTCACGCCATCAGGACAATGCATAAAAGGCCGCGCCCTTGACTTTCCCAAGATTGGCAGTCTTTTAGCAAGATTGTCCCATGAACTTCGTCCACCACAGCCGCACAGCGCTTGGATGCGGAAAAATGCCCGGCAGCTAGGCGAAAGTCGTGCCATCGGGACAACACACAACAAACCGCGCCCTAGACTTTCCATATATTGGTCGTCTTACTGCAAGATCGTCCCACGAACTTCATCCACCACTGCCGCACAGCGCTTGGATGCCAAAAAATGTCCAGTGGCTAGCTAAAAGTCGTGCCATCGGGACAACGCACAACAGGCCGTGCGCTGGACATTCCCTAGATTGGTCATCTTTTCGCAAAATCGTCCCATGATTTTCGTCCACCACTGCCACACAGTGCTTGGTTGCCGAAAAATGCCACGTAACTAGCTGAAAGTCGTACCATTGGGACAACTCACAACAAGTAGCGCCCTAGACATTCCCTAGATTTGGCCATCTTTTCGCAAGATCATCCCACAAACTTCGTCCACCACTGCCGTACAGTGCTTGGTTGCTGAAAAATGCCTCACGACTAGCTGAAAGTCGTGCCATCGGGACAACGCGCAACAGGCCGCACCGGGACTTTCCCGAGGATGGCAGTCTTTCTGCAAGATCGTCCCACAATTTTCATCGACCACTGCCGCACAGCGCTTGGATGGCAAAAAATGCCACGCGGCTAGCCAAAAGTCGTGTCATCGAGACAACGCACAAGAGGTTACGCCCTAGACTTTCCCTAGATTGGCCGTCTTTTCGCAAGATCATCCCATGATTTTCGTCCACCACTGCAGTACAGTGCTTGGATGCCAAAAAATGCCATGTGACTAGCTAAAAGTCGTGCCATTGGGGCAACGCACCACAAGCAGCGCCCTTAACGTTTCCTAGGTTGCCGTCTTTCCGCAAGATCATCCAATGAACTTTGTCCACCACTGCCGCACAACACTTGGATGGCAAAAAATGCCACGCAGCTAGCTAAAAGTCATGCCATCGGGACGACGCACAACAGGCCGTGCCTTGGACTTTTCCTAGATTGGCTGTCTTTCTGCAAGATCATCGCACGAACTTTGTCCACCACTGCCATACAGTGCTTGAATGCTAAAAAATGCCCCGCGGCAAGCCGAAAGTCGTGCCATCGAGACAATGCACAACAGGCCGTGCCCTGGACTTTCTCGAGTATGGCAGTCATTCCGCAAGAATGTCCCACGATTTTGGTCCACCACAGCTGCACAGCGCTTGGATGCCAAAAAATGCCCAGCGGCTAGTGGAAAGTCGTGCCATCGGGACAACGCACAACAAGCATTGCCCTGGACTTTTCCTAGATTGGCCGTCTTTTTGCAAGATCGTCTCGCGATTTTTGTCCAGCATTGCAGCACAGTACATGATTGTCTAAAAATGCCACGTGACTAGCCGAAAATCGTGCCATTGGGACAATGTACAATAGGCCGCACCCTGAACTTTCCCTAGATTGGCCGTGTATCCACAAGATTGTCTCATGATATTCGTCCACCACTGCCGAACAGTACATGGTTGCTGAAAAAAGCCTCATGACTAACCGAAAGTCATGCCATCGGGAACACGCACAACAAATAGCGGCCTTGACTTTCCCTGGATTGGCCATCTTTTCGCAAGATCGTCCCACGATCTTTGTCCACCACTGCTGCACAGCGCTTGTATGCCAAAAAATGTCCTATGACTAGCTGAAAGTCGTGCCATCGGGACAACGCACAATAAGCAGCACCCTTGACTTTCCCTAAATTGGCCGTCTTTTCGCAAGATCATCCCATGCTCTTCGTCCACCACAGTCGTACAGTGCTTGGTTGTCAAAAAATGCCCCGTGACTAGCTGAAAGTTATGCCATCGAGACAACGCATAATAGGCTGCGCCCTGGACTTTCCCTTAATTGGCGGTCTTTCCGTAAGATTGTCCCATGAAACTTCGTCCACCACTGTCGCACAGTGCTTGGATGCCAAAAAACGTCCCACGACTAGCCGAAAGTCGTGCCATCGGGACAACATGCAACAGGCCATGCCTTGGACTTTTCTAAGGATGGCAGTCTTTCTGCAAGATCATCCCACGATTTTTGCCGACATTGCCGCACAGTGCTTGGATGCAGAAAAATGCCACGCGGCTAGCCGAAAGTCGTGCCATCGAGACAACGCACAATAGGCTGTGCCTTAGACTTTCCCGAGGATGGCAATCTTTTCGCAAGATTGTCCAATGATTTTCATCCACCAGTGGTGCATAGTGCTTGGTTGCTAAAAAATGTCACGTGACTAGCCGAAAGTTGTGCCATCGGGGCAACGCACAACAAGCAGTGCCCTGGACTTTCCTTAGTTTGGTCGTCATTCCATAAAATCGTCCCACAATTTTCGTTCACCACTGTCGCACAGTGCTTGGTTGCCAAAAAACACCCAGCGACAAGCCAAAAGTCATGCCATAGGGACAACGCACAACAGGCCGCGGCCTGGACTTTCCTGAGGATGGCAGTCTTTCCACAAGATTGTCCCACGATTTTCGTCGACCACTGCCGCACAGCGCTTGGATGCCGAAAAATGCCCTGCGACTAGCTGAAAGTCATGCCATCGGGACAACGCACAACAGGCCGTGCCGTGAACTTTCCCTAGATTGGCCGTCTTGCCACAAAATCGTCCCGCAATTTTCGTCCGCCGCTGCCGCACTGCACTTGGATGCCAAAAAATGCCCCGCGGCTAGCCGAAAGTCGTACCAACGTGACAATGCACAACAGGCCGTGCCCTGGATTTTCCCGTGGATGGCAGTCTTTCCGCAAGATTGTCCCATACTTTTCGTCCACCATTGCCGCACAGTGCTTGGCTGCCGAAAAATGCCTCGTGACTAGCCAAAATTCATGCCATCGGGACAACGCACAATAGGCCGCGCCCTGAACTTTCCCGAGGACGGCAGTCATTCCGCAAGATTGTTCAACAATTTGGGTTCACTACTGCCGCACAGTGCTTGGATGCTGAAGAATACCCCACAGCTAGCCAAAAGTTGTGCCATTGGGACAACGCACAACAGGCTGTGCCCTGGACTTTCCCGAGGATGGCATTCTTTCAGCAAGTTCGTCCCACAATTTTCATCCACCACTGCCGCTTAGCGCTTGGATGCTAAAAAATGCCACGCAGCTAGCCGAAAGTCATGCCATCGGGACAACTCACAACAGGCCGCATGCTAAACTTTCCCTACATTGGCCGTCTTTCTGTAACATCGTCCCATGATTTTCGTCCACCACTGCCGCACAGCGCTTGGATGCCGAAAAATCTCATGCGGCTATCCGAAGGTTGTGCCATCGGGACAACGCACAACAGGTCGCGCCCGAGACTTTCCCTAGATTGGCCGTTTTTTTGCAAAATCATCCCACGATCTTCGTCCACTACTGCCACACAGTGTTTCATTGCCAAAAAATGCTCCGTGGCTAGCTGAAAGTTGTTCCATCGGGACAATGCACAACAGGCCGCGCCCTGGACTTTTCCTAGATTGGCTGTCTTTCCGCAAAGTCGTCCCACGATCTTCGTCCATGACTGCCGTACAGTGCTTGATTGCCAAAAAACGCCCCGCGGCTAGCCGGAAATCATGCCATCGGGACAACTCACAACAGGCCACACCCTGGACTTTACCTAGATTGGCCGTCTTTCCGCAAAATCATTCCACGATCTTCTGCCACCAATGCCATACAGTGCTTGATTGCCAAAAAATGCCCTGCGGCAAGCCGAAAGTCGTGCCATCGGGACAATGCACAATAGGCCGCGCCCTTGACTTTCCCTAGATTGGCTGTCTTTTCGTAAAATCTTCCTACGATCTTCATCCACCACTGCTGCATAGTGCTTAATTACTGAAAAAAGCCCTGCGGCTAGCCGAAAGTCGTGCCAGTGGGACAATGCACAACAAGCCACGCCTTGGACTTTCCTGAGGATGGCAGTCTTTCCTCAAGATCGTCCCACGATCTTTGTCCACCACTTTTGCACAGTGCTTCATTGCCAAAAAATGCTCTGCCACTAGCCGAAAGTCGTGCCATCGGGACGACGCACAACAAGCTGTGCCCTGGACTTTCCCTTGGATGGCAGTCTTTCTGCAAGATCGTTCCATAATTTTCGTCCACCACTGCTGCACAGTGCTTGGTTGCCGAAAAATGCCCCATGACTAGCCGAAATTCATGCCATCGAGACAACGCACAACAGGCTGTGCCCTGGATTTTCATGAGGACGGCAGTCATTCCGCAAGATTGTCCAACAATTTGGGTCCACCATTGCCGCACAGCGCTTGGATGCCGAAGAATGCCCCGCGGCTAGCCGAAAGTTGTGCCATTGGGACAACGCACAACAGGCCGCGCCCTGGACTTTCCCGAGGATGGGAGTCTTTCTGCAAGTTCGTCCCATGATTTTCATCCACCACTGCCGCTTTGCGCTTGGATGCAAAAAATGCCACGCAGCTAGCCGAAAGTCGTGCCATCGGGACAACTCACAATAGGCCGCACCCTAAACTTTCCCTAGATTGGCCGTCTTCCACAACATCGTCCCACGATTTTCGTCCACCACTGCCACACAGCGCTTGAATGTCAAAAAATGTCATGCGGCTATCCGAAGGTTGTGCCATCGGGACAACGCATAACTGGCTGCACCCTGGACTTTCCCGAGGATGGCAATCTTTCCGCAAGATCGTCCCACAATCTTCGTCCGCCACTGCCACACAGTGCTTCATTGCCAAAAAATGCCACATGGCTATCTAAAGGATGTGCCATCGAAACAATGCACAGCAGGCCGCGCCCTGGACTTTCCGTAGATTGGCCATCTTTCTGCAAAATCATCCCATGATCTTTGTCCACCACCGCCGCACAGTGCTTTATTGCCAAAAAATGCCCCGTGGCTAGCCGAAAGTCATGTCATCGGGAGAACGCACAACAGGCCGCGCCCTGGACTTTCCCTAGATTGGCTGTCTTTCCACAAAGTCATCCCACAATCTTTGTCCATGACTGCCGCCCAGTGCTTGATTGCCAAAAAATGCCCCGCGGCTAGCCGAAGGTCATGGCATCGGGACAATTCACAATAGGCCGCGCCCTGGACTTTCCCTAGATTGGCCATTTTTTCGCAAAATCATTCCACGATCTTTGTCCACTGCTGCCGTACAGTGCTTGATTGCCAAAAAAGGCCCAGTGGCTAGCTGAAAGTCGTGCCGTTGGGATAACTCACAACAGGCCACGCCCTGGACTATCCCTAGATTGGCTGTCTTTCCGCAAAATCATTCCACGATTTTCGTCCGCCGCTGCCACACAGCACTTGGATTCCAAAAAATGCCACGCAGCTAGTCGAAGGATGTGCCATCAGGACAATGCATAACAGGCTGCCTCTTGGACTTTCCTGAGAATTGCAGTCTTTTAGCAAGATCTTCCCACGATCTTCGTCCACCATTGCTGCACAGTGCTTGGATGCGAAAAAATGCCACGCGGCTAGCTGAAAGTCGTGCCATCGGGACAACTTACAACAGGCCGCTCCTTGGACTTTCCTAAGGATGACAGTCTTTTAGCAAGATCTTCCTACGATCTTCGTCCACCACTGCCGCACAGTGCTTGGTTGCTGAAAAAAGGCCCCTTGACTAGCCAAAACTCGTGCCATTAGGACAACTCAAAACAGGCTGCGCCCTAGACTTTCCCTATATTGGCCGTCTTTCCGCAAAATCGTCCCATGATTTTTGTCCGCCGCTGCCACACAGCACTTGGATGCCGCAAAATGCCATGCGGCTAGCCGAAGGATGTGCCATCGGGACAACGCACAACTGGCTGCTTCCTGGACTTTCTCGAGGATGGCAGTCTTTCCGCAAGATTGTCCCATGATCTTTGTCCACCAGTGCCGCACAGCACTTCGATGCTGAAAAATGCCACGCGGCTAGCTGAAGGATGTGCCATCGGGACAACACGCAACAGGCCGCTCTCTGGACTTTCCCGAGGATGGCAGTCTTTTCGCAAGATCATCCCACAATTTTTGTCCACCACTGCCGTACAGTGCTTGGTTGCCGAAAAATGGCCCGCGATTAGCCGAAAGTTGTGTCATCGGGACAACACACAACAAGCCATGTCTTGGAGTTTCCCGAGAATGGCAGTCCTTTCGCAAGATCGTCCCACGATTTTGGTCCACCACTGCCGTACTGTGCTTGGTTGCCGAAAAATGGCCCGCGATTAGCCGAAAGTTGTGTCATCGGGACAACACACAACAGGCCATGTCCTGGAGTTTCTCGAGGATGGCAGTCTTTCCGTAAGATCATCCCACGATTTTGGTCTACCACTGCTGCACAGTGCCTGATTGCCAAAAAATGCCTCGCAGCTAGCTGAAAGTGCCATCGGCACAACTCACAACTGGCCATGCCCTGGACTTTCCCTAGATTGGTCGTCTTCTCGCAAAATCATCCCACAATTTTCGTCCGCCGCTGCCGCACAGCGCTTGGATGTTAAAAAATACCATGCGGTTAGCCGAAGGTTGTGCCGTCGGGACAACGCACAACTAGCAGCACCCTCGACTTTCTCGAGGATGGCAGTCTTTTCGCAAGATCGTCCCACGATCTTCGTCCACCACTGCCGTACAGTGCTTGGTTGCCGAAAAATGGCCCGCGATTAGCTGAAAGTTGTGTCATCGGGACAGCACACAACAGGCCATGTCCTGGAGTTTCCCGAGGATGGCAGTCTTTCCGCAAGATCATCCCACGATTTTGGTCCACCACTGCCGCACAGTGCTTGATTGCCAAAAAACACCTCGCAGCTAGCTGAAAGTGCCATCGGCACAACTCACAACTGGCCATGCCCTGGACTTTCCCTAGATTGGCCGTCTTTTCGCAAAATCGTCCCACAATTTTCGTCCGTCGCTGCCACACAGCGCTTGGATGCTAAAAAATACCATGCGGTTAGCCGAAGGTTGTGCCGTCGGGACAACGCACAACTAGCAGCACCCTCGACTTTCTCGAGGATGGCAGTCTTTTCGCAAGATCGTCCCATGATCTTCGTCCAACACTGCCACACAGTGCTTTGTTGCCAAAAAATGCCCCGCGGGAAGCCGAAAGTCATGCCATCGGGACAACACACAAAAGGCCATGCCCCAGACTTTCCCTACATTGGTCGTCTTTCTTCAAAATCGTCTCACCCCGCACAGTGCTTCATTGCCCAAAAATGCCCCGCAGCCAGCAGAAAGTCGTGCCATCGGCACAACTCACAACAGGCCGCACTCTGGACTTTCCCTAGATTGGCCTGCTTTCCGCAAAATCGTCCCATGATCTTCGTTCACCACTGCCGCACAGTGCCTGATTGCCAAAAAATGCCTTGCAGCTAGCTGAAAGTGCCATCGGCACAACTCACAACTGGCCATGCCCTGGACTTTCCGTAGATTGGCCGTCTTTTCGCAAAATCGTCTCACAATTTTCGTCCGCCGCTGCCGCACAGCGCTTGGATGCTAAAAAATACCATGCGGTTAGCCGAAGGTTGTGCCGTCGGGACAACTAACAACTGGCCGCACCCTGGACTTTCCCTAGATTGGCCGTCTTTCTACAAAATTGTTCCACGATCTTCGTCCACCACTGCCGCACAGTGCCTGATTGCTGAAAAAAGCCCCACGGCTAGCTGAAAGTCGTGCCATTGGGACAACTCACAATTGGCCATGCACTGGACTTTCCCTAGATTGGCCGTCTCTCTGCAAAATCGTCCCATGATTTTCGTCCGCCGCTACTGCACAGCGCTTGGATTCCGAAAAATGCCATGTGGCTAGCTGAAGGATGTGCCATGGGGACAATGCACAACTGGCCGCTCCCTGGACTTTTCCGAGGATGGCAGTCTTTCCACAAGATCGTCCCACAATCTTTGTCCACCATTGCCGCACAGTGCTTCATTGTCGAAAAATGCCCCACAGCAAGCCGAAAGTCGTGCCATCGGGAGAACTAACAACAGGCCGCGCCCTGGAGTTTCCCTAGATTGGCCATCTTTTCGCAAAATCGACCCACGATTTTCATCTGCCGGTGCCGCACAGCGCTTGGATGCCGAAAAATGCCACTTGGCTAGCTGAAAGTTGTGCCGTCGGGACAATGCACAACTGGCAACTTCCTCAACTTTCCCAAGGATGGCAGTCTTTTCGCAAGATCGTCCCACGATCTTCGTCCAACACTGCCACACAGTATTTCATTGCTGAAAAATGCCCTGTGGCAAGCCAAAAGTCGTGCCATTAGGACAACTACTACAGGCCGTGCCCTGGACTTTCCCTAGATTGGCCGTCTTTCCGCAAAGTCGTCCCACGATTTTCGTCCGGCGCTGCCACATAGCGCTTGGATGCCGAAAAATGCCATGTGGCTAACCGAAGGTTGTGCCATTGGGACAACGCACAACTGGCAGCTCCCTCGACTTTCCCGAGGATGGCAGTCTTTTGGCATGATCTTCCGACGATCTTTGTCTACCACTGCCGCATAGCACTTGGTTGCCGAAAAGGGCTCTGTGACTAGCCGAAAGTCGTGCCATTGGAACGACTCACAAGAGGCCGTGCCCTGAACTTTCCCTAGCTTGGAAGTCTTTCCGCAAAATCATCCCACGATTTTTGTCCGCCGCTGCCGCACAGCACTTGGACTCCGAAAAATGCCACAGGGCTAGCCGAAGGTTGTGCTGTCGGGACAACGCACAACTGGCAGCTCCCTCGACTTTCCTGAGGATGGCAATCTTTTCGCAAGATCGTCCCATGATCTTCGTCCACCACTGCCGTACAGTACTTCATTGCCGCAAAATGCACTGTAGCAAGCCAAAAGTCGCGCCATCGGGACAACTAACAACAGGCCGCGCCCTGGACTTTCCCTAGATTGGCCGCCTTTCCAGAAAATTGTCTCACGATTTTTGTCCGCCACTGCTGCACAGCGCTTGGTTGCTGAAAAATGCGACGCGGCTAGCCAAAGGTTGTGCCGTCGGGACAACGCACAACTGGCAGCTCCCTCGACTTTCCCGAGGATGGCAGTCTTTTCGCAAGATCGTCCCACGATCTTCATTCACCACTGCTGCACAGTGCTTCATTGCCGAAAAATGCCCTGCAGCAAGCCAAAAGTCGCGCCATCGGGACAACTAACAACAGGCTGCGCCCTGGACTTTCCCTAGATTGGTCGTCTTTCCGCAAATCAACCCACGATCTTCGTCCACCACTGCCGTATAGTGCTTCATTGCCAAAAATGCCCCGTGGCTAGCGGTAAGTCGTGCCATCGGGACAACTCACAACGGGCCATGCCTTGGATTTTCCCTAGATTGGCTGTCTTTTCGCAAAATCGCCCCACGATTTTCGTCCGCCGTTGCCGCACAGCACTTGGATTACGAAAAATGCCACGCGGCTAGCCGAAGGATGTGCCATTGGGACAACGCACAACTGGCAGTTCCCTCGACTTTCCCGAGGATGGCAGTCTTTTCGCAAGATCGTCCCACGATCTTCATCCACCACTGCTGCATAGTGCTTCATTGCCAAAAAATGCCCTGCAGCAAGCCAAAAGTCGCGCCATCGGGACAACTAACAACGGGCTGCGCCCTGGACTTTTCCTAGATTGGCCGTATTTCTGCAAAATCATCCCACGATTTTCGTCCACCACTGCCGCACAGCTCTTGGATGCCGAAAAATGCCATGCAGCTAGCCGAAGGTTGTGCCATCGGGGCAACGCACAACTGGCAGCTCCCTCAACTTTCCCGAGGATGGCAGTCTTTTGGCACGATCTTCCCACGATCTTTGTCCACCACTGCCGCACAGCACTTGGTTGCCGAAAAATGCCCTGCGGCAAGCCGAAAGTCGCGCCATCAGGATAATTAACAAGAGGCTGCGCCCTGGACTTCCCCTAGATTGGCCGTCTTTGCAGAAAATCGTCCCCTGATTTTTGTCCGCCACTGCCGCACAGCGGTTGGATGTCCAAAAATGCCACGCGGCTAGCCGAAGGTTGTGCCGTCGGGACAACGCACAACTGGAAGCTCCCTCGACTTTCCTGAGGATGGCAGTCTTTTCGCAAGATCGTCCCACGATCTTCGTCCACCACTGCCACACAGTGCTTCATTGCCGAAAAATGCCCTGCGGCAAGCCAAAAGTCGCGCCATCGGGACAACTAACAACAGGCCGCGCCCTGGACTTTCCCTAGATTGGCCGTATTTCTGCAAAATCGTCCCACGATTTTTGTCTGCCGCTGCGGCACAGCGCTTGGATGTCGAAAAATGCCACGCGGCTAGCCAAAGGTTGTGCCATCGGGACAACGCACAACTGGCAGCTCCCTCAACTTTCCTGAGGATGGCAGTCTTTTGGCACGATCTTCCCACGATCTTTGTCCACCACTGCCGCACAGCACTTGGTTGCCGAAATAGGCTCCGTGACTAGCCGAAAAGTCGTGCCATCGGGACAACTCACAAGAGACTGCACCCTGGACTTTCCCTAGATTGGCCGTCTTTCCACAAAATTGTCCCATGATTTTCATTCGTCGCTGCCGCACAGCACTTGGATTCCAAAAAATGCCACGCGGCTAGCCGAAGGATGTGCCATCTGGACAACGCACAACTGGCCGCTCCCTGGACTTTCCCTAGGATGGCAGTCTTTCCGCAAGATTGTCCCACGATCTTCGTCCACCACTGCCGCACAGTGCTTCATTGCTGAAAAATGCCCTGGGGCAAGCCAAAAGTCGTGCCATTGGGACAACTCACAACAAGCCGTGCCCTGGACTTTTCCTAGATTGGCCATCTTTCCACAAAATTGTCCCACGATCTTCGTCCACCACGGTCGCACAGTGCCTGATTGCCAAAAAATGCCCTGCGGCTAGCCAAAAGTCGTGCTATTGAGACAACACACAACAGGCCACGCCCAGGACTTTCCCTATATTAGCCCTATTTCCGCAAAATCGTCCCATGATTTTCGTCCGCCGCTGCCGCACAACACTTGTATTACAAAAAATGGCACGCGGCTAGCCGAAGAATGTGCCATTGGGACAACGCACAACTTGCCGCTCCCCGGACTTTCTCGAGGATGGCAGTGTTTCCGCAAGATGGTCCCACGATCTTCGTCCACCACTGCCGCACAGTGTTTCATTGCCAAAAAAGGCCCCGCGGCCTGCTGAAAGTCGTGCCGTCGGCCCAACTCACAACAGGCCGCGCCTTGGACTTTTCCTAGATTGGCCGTCTTTTCGCAAAATCGTCCCACGATCTTCGTCCACCACGGCCGTACAGTGCCTGATTGCTGAAAAATGCCCCGCGGCAAGCCGAAAGTCATGCCATCGGGACAACTCACAACAGGCCATGCCCAGGACTTTCCCTAGATTGGCCGTCTTTTTGCAAAATCGTCCCACGATTTTCGTCCGCCGCTGCCGCACAGCACTTGGATTATGAAAAATGGCACGTGGCTAGCCGAAGGATGTGCCAACGGGACAACGCACAACTGGCCGCTCCCCGGACTTTCCCGAGGATGGCAGTCTTTCGGGAAGATGGTCCCACAATCTTCGTCCACCACTGTCGCACAGTGCTTCCTTGCCAAAAAAGGCCCTGCAGCCAGCCGAAAGTCGTGCCATCGGGACAACTCACAACAGGGCTCGTCCTGGACTTTTCCTAGATTGGTCATCTTTCTGAAAAATCAACCCACGATCTTCGTCCACCACTTCCGCACAGTACTTCATTGCCAAAAATGCCCCGCGGCTAGCTGAAAGTCATGCCATTGGGACAACTCACAACAAGCCACGCCCTGGACTTTCCTGAGGTTGGCCTTCCTTCGCAAGATCGTCCCGCGATTTTCGTCTGCCACTGCGGTGCAGTGCTTGGTTGCCGAAAAATGCCCCGCGAAAAGCCGAAAGTTGTGCCATCGAGACCATGCACAGTATGCGGCACACTAGACTTTCCCGAGGTTGGCCATCCTTTCGCAATATCGCACCTTGATTTTCGTCCACCACCGGCTCACAGTGCTTGCTTGCCCAAAAATGCCCCACGGCGAACCGAAAGTTGTGCCATCAGGGCCATGAACAGTATGAGGTATCCTGGACTTTCCCGGAGTTGGCCATCCATCCGCAAGATCGTCCCTTGATTTTCATCCGCCACTGCTGTTCAGTGCTTGGTTGCCGAAAAATGCCCCGCGGAAAGCCGAAAGTTGTGCAATCGAGACCATGCACAGTATGTGGCGCCCTGGACTTTCCTGAGGTTGGCCTTCCTTCGCAAGATCATCCTGCAATTTTTGTCCGCCACTGCCGTGCAGTTCTTGGTTGCCGAAAAATGCCCCGCGGAAAGTTGAAAGTTGTGCCATCGAGACCATGCACAGTATGCGGCACACTGGACTTTCCCGAAGTTGGCCATCCATCCACAAGATCATCCCTCGAATTTCATCCGCCACTGCCGTGCAGTGCTTGGTTGCCGAAAGATGCCCGCAGCGAACCAAAAGTTGTGCCATTGGGGCCATGCACAGTATGCAGCACCCTGGACTTTCCCGAAGTTGCCCATCCTTCTGCAAGATCATCCCTTGATTTTCGTCCACCACTGGCTCACAGTGCTTGTTGCCCAAAAATGCCCCGCGGCGAACCAAAAGTTGTGCCATCGGGGTCATGAACAGTATGCGGCACCCAGGACTTTCCCGAAGTTGGCCATCCATCCGCAAGATCATCCCTCGATTTTCGTTTGCCACTGCTGTGCAGTGCTTGATTGCCAAAAAATGCCCTGCGAAAAGCTGAAGGTTGTGCCATCGGGATCGTGAACAGTATGCGGCACCCTGGACTTTCCCGAGGTTGGCCATCCTTCTGCAAGATCGTCCCTCGATTTTCGTCCACCACTGCCGCACAGGACTTGCTTGCCAAAAAATGCCCGCGGTGAACCGAAAGTTGTGTTATCAGGGCCATGAACAGTATGTAGCACCCTGGACTTTCCCGAAGTTGGCCATCCATCTGCAAGATCGTTCCTCAATTTTCGTCCGCCACTGCCGTGCAGTGCTCGGTTGCCGAAAAATGCCCTGCGAAAAGCTGAGAGTTGTGCCATCGGTGCCATGAACAGTATACAGCACCCTGGACCTTCACGAGGTTGCCCGTCCTTCCGCTAGATCGTCCTGTGATTTTCGTCCACCGCTGCCGCACAGTGCTTGATTGCCGAAAAATGCTCCGCGACTAGCCTAAAGTAGTTCCATCGGGACCATGCACAGTATACGGCACCATTGACTTCCCAAAGGCTCGCCAACTTTCCGCAAGATCGTCCCGCAATTTCGTCCACCAATGCCGCACAGTGCTTGGTTGCCGAAAAATGCTCCACGACTAGCCCAAAGTAGTTCCATCGGGACCATGCACAGTATACGGCACCATGGACTTCCCAAAGGTTCGCCAACCTTCTGCAAGATCGTCGCGCAATTTTGTCCACCACTGCCGTACTGTGCTTGGTTGCCGAAAAAATGCTCCATGACTAGGCTAAAGTTGCTCCATCGGGACCATGTGCAGTATACGGCACCATGGACTTCCCAAAGGTTCGCCAGGCTTCCGCAAGATCGTCCCGTAATTTCGTCCACCGCTGCCGCACAGTGCTTGGTTCCCGAAAAATGCTGCGGGACTAGCCAAAAGTTGTTCCATCTCGACCATGCACAGTTTACGGCACCATGGACTTCCCAAAGGTTCGCCAACCTTCCGCAAGATTGTAGCGCAATTTCGTCCACCACTGCCGCACAGTAATTGGTTGCCGAAAAATGCTCCGCGACTAGCCAAAAGTTGTTCCATCTGGACCACGCACAGTATCTGGCACCTTGGACTTCCAAAGGTTCGCCAGCATTACGCAAGATCGTCCCGCACAGTGCATGGTTGCCGAAAAATGCTCCGTCACTAGCCTAAAGTTGTTCTATCGGGACCATGCACAGTATACGGCACCATGGCCATCCCAAAGGTTCGCCAACCTTCTGCAAGATCGTCGCGCAATTTCGTCCACCACTGCCGCACAGTGCATGGTTGCCGAAAAATGCTTCGTCACTAGCCTAAAGTTGTTCCATCGGGACCATGCAAAGTATACGGCACCATGGACTTCCCGAAGGTTCACTAACCATCCGCAAGATCGTCCCGCAATTTTATCCACCCCTGCCACACAGTGCTTGGTTGTCGAAAAATGATCCGCGACTAGCCCAAAGTTGTTCCATCGGGACCATGCACAGTATACGGCACCATGGACTTCCCAAAGGTTCGCCAACCTTCCGCAAGATCGTCCCGTAATTTCGTCCACCGCTGCCGCACAGTGTTTGGTTCCAGAAAAATGCTCCGCGACTAGGCTAAAGTTGTTCCATCGGAACCATGTGCAGTATACGGCACCATGGACTTCCCAAAGGTTCGCCAACCTTCCGCAAGATTGTCGCGCAATTTCGTCCAATGCTGCTGCACAGTGCTTGGTTGCCGAAAAATGCTCCGCGACAAGCCTAAAGTTGTGCCATTGGTACCATGCACAGTATGCGGCACCATGGACTTCCCAAATGTTCGCCAACCTTCCGCAAGATCGTCCCGCAATTTCGTCCACCCCTGCCGCACAGTGCTTAATTGCCGAAAAATGCTCCGCGACTAGCCTAAAGTTGTTCCATCGGGACCATGCACAGTATACGGCACCATTGACTTCCCAAAGGCTCGCCAACCTTCCGCAAGATCGTCCCGCAATTTCGTCCACCCCTGCCGTACAGTGCTTGGTTGCCGAAAAATGCCCCGCGACTAGGCTAAAGTTGTTCCATCGGGACCATGTGCAGTATACGGCACCATGGACATCGCAAAGGTTCACCAACCATCTGCAAGATCGTCCCGCAATTTCTCCAGCCCTGCCGCACAGTGCTTGGTTTCCGAAAAATGCTCCGCGACTAGGCTAAAGTTGTTCCATCGGGATCATGCACAGTATACGGCACCATGGAGTTCCCAAAGGTTCACCAACCTTGCGCAACATTGTCGCGCAATTTTGTCCACCACTGCCGCACAGTGCTTCGTTGCCGAAAAATGCTCCGCGACTAGCCCAAAGTTGTTCGATCGGGACCATGCACAGTATACGGCACCATAGACTTCCCAAAGGTTCGCCAACCTTCCGCAAGATCGTCCCGTGATTTCGTCCACCGCTGCCGCACAGTGTTTGGTTGCAGAAAAATGCTCC